>KZ651236.1:58695-105190 GCA_001010745.2 Gerris buenoi
AGCAGTTTAAACTTCTTTCAAACTACTACGATTATACAAATACTACAAATTTCCAATGAAAATTCGCTCGGCTTGCGGATACCCGCGGTAGGATTTATTCTTGTTAATAAATATGTTTACTTTAAAGAAACTGCTACTGAACAAAGTCTTATATAACATAAAAAAATTATAAAATACAATTGTATATTTCAAGTATTTAAAACTATTTATTATAGATTTTTTTTTTTGTTTTTACAAGAACTATTGCAGATATCAATTACCGACTAAAAAACAAAATAATAAAGGGTAAACAAAACGACCAATTATTGTATAATTGACCTAAATGCATTATTTACATCGCATGAAGTTAATTTGCTTTAATTATTTTATATATATATATATAAAATTAAATTTGCATAAAATAGGGCTAAACCTTTTTCGTTTTAATTGTCCTGTTCCCGTGGTGTTTTTGTGTCCGATCATATTTTAAACGGTCTTTAGACTATTGATAAAAGCTTAGTCTTCTTTTTTAGTTCCCATGACATCGGACTTGGTCAAGGATAAGATTCACTGGATTAGATAACAAGGTGTTTTTCTTTTTTAAACTGCCATCCTCAGTTTTTAATTCTAGGTGAGGGAATCTCACGCGATTGATGTGACCATGGAGCTAATTTCTGACCATTGAAAAACGACAAAGAATAAAATATAAGTGTTAACTGTAACAGGGTCGGATCAAGGTGGCTGTATAATATAATCTATTGACCTGATTTACCTGCTTCATTAAAAACCACTAGAGTGTGACCGACAGAAATAAGGATTATCTACAATAATATACCTTATAGTAAACGCATATATAATATATTATCTTTAATTACCTCTTTACGAAAAAAATAATTGACTCACTCCTTTCATATTATTTCGAGTTAGACTAAACTCGACTTGCTATAAATGACCTTTCCAATCAGTGGTGGCACTTCTATAGATTGTTACTCCCCTTATAAAAAAACAGGGAGGAGTAACAATCTCAAGAAGGTGTGCGTAATGTTCTTCTTTAGACTGTTACTCCCCCTATAAAAATAGTAGTTTGATATTCCTTTGTCCGAAAGGACATTGGTTTGAAAATCCCTTTGTCTTAATAGTTATTTAGTCAAAGTTATAAGGGAGTAACAATCTAAAGAAGTACCCAGTGGGATTAGTGTTCTGAGTGATTATGATTTAGATAGATTCCGTCTCTTCAATGCTCTTAATCACTTTAATCAATCTCATTTTTTTCTCATATATACAAAGTATCTTAAGAGAGGAAGTATTGTGTTTGAGCTAAAAACCAATTTTGAGATTTTGACGTATTTAAATATTTTAAATCCAAAAAGATCTGTCGTCTGTATTCTGTTGTGTGTGCAGACGCGTGGAGTCTAATCTTACTGGTGTAATTTCAATCCAATTTGCCCTACATGTTAAGAAAAATCATACCCAGAGCCTTAATCGAAAAATGAATTTCATCTCTATATTTACAGGTGCTGTCCCCCAAAGACTGAAAATAAATTATTTCGCGAAAACGGTTTCGATGATTTTGATTTTAAAAAAATGCCATTTTGTAGAGTAAATTTGAAGAAGACTTCAACAATTTTCCCGGGAAAAATCTAGTTTCCGAGATATTGATGAAAATAAATCTAATTTCGTTTAAGATCGAAAACGAAGCGTAAATAATCTCCTTTTGAACACTTTTAAATGGGTTTATTTTTAATTTGGTTAAATTAGATATGATTGTTATACTCTCACTATATTGACAATTTGTTTCGAGTTTGCCGTACCGATTTTTATATACATAGTTTCATTTTTTTAAAATGATGATTTTTAGTTTACTTACCTGTTAAACGATTTATTTTTAGACTCTGGGATTTGCTATTCACCAATACATATATTATAAACCGTGTTTACAAGCTTTATGAAATGATTGTAAAATGCACATGCTCTACTGAATCGAAAATCGTTCTAAGTTGATCTTTTACATAAAATGAAATAAATTGAATTTTTTTTTTCGTTATTTCAACTGTGATTTTTTTTTTCTAATAAACTTTTTTTCATTTATAAAAAAGGTTTTATTTCAAACCAAAGCTGTAATTTTTAATTGTTACCTTTTTTTATTTCACATAAAACACAAGCCGTCTTTTTTATAACCTTTTTTTTTTAAAAAAAAAGAACCTTATGCATATTTTTCACGGTGGAACTAATGCTTGTTGAGGATTCAGGTAAGCGGAAAAAACCTACGGCGAAAGTACAGGGAAGGGAAAAAGCTTTAGCCCTAAATAAGAGGGTTCCAAGAGAAAAAGGGCTCGGGGAATGAAACTCACCCTTTCTCTAACCGCCCTCAGGCCTTGCTGGAAATCCTATGAAAACTTCTGTCCCTTTACGATTCGGCAAAGTGAAAAACCTTCCTAACCGTGTCCGGTTTAGACTAAAATGTCCGGTACAGGACCTCCTTCCGAACCTTCGAGATAAGGGCAAAATTACCCTGTGATCATTTCACTGGAAAATATTCAGTTAATTTCGTATATTTGCACAAAAGCTCAAATGGTTTACCCAACACAAAACTAATTTTTTGAAAAATATTTATACGTATAAAAATGCAAGCGCTTATAAGAATCGGGGTGGTTTATAAATTCTGGAAGTTATTGTGGCTTCAATCTAGGTGAAGGAATGCATGTCCCATAATCGGAGAAACGAAACAATAAATGAAAGAAGGGGACTTTCCTACTTATTATTATTTCCGACTTAAATCTCAAATAAATACATTAAATTGTTGCTTGACGGAGAAATGAAAACATTATAGTGATTACCCAACTAAATAAATAAATGATACTCAAATAAATGATTTTTGCCGTCTTGTTTTTTATTTTTAATGTTGTGAGAAGTATAAATAAGGATGTAAAAAGAAATTCAATACATTAAATTAGAAAAATAAAAAAGTTAATTATGGCTTGTAATGGTACAGTAACATTTTTTTTCTTAATAATCCTTCATAAGTATTTTAACTTCTCTAAGATAGAGTTTTTATCGCTAATCTTAGTTGTTATTGAGTTTAATTAAATTTTGTTGTTATTCATTCTCACGCGTTGAAAGTTCTAATATTTCTGCATTGCTTATCTTTGTTCAGTTACATGGTTTCAAGACGAAAGATTTTTTTTATGACGGTTTCTGAGTGTAATGTCTTTCTTCAGGTGGAGAGCCTGGCAGAAAAAGATCGTTAAGAAAAAAGACCGGTTAACGACTTCAAGTGTCGATCTTTATTGTTCAAGAGGGGTAATAGTTGTTCCGGTTATTTAGTCCACTTTATTCGTCGGATTGTCCGCTATATAAGAAGGAATAAGTGCGGAGCCGAGGACTCTGCTTCGAGATTAATTGCCGGACGCCGCAGTACAGGGTCCTCACTCCCCCCAATCAAAAATGGATCAAGATAAGCTCACGGAGAAGAAGCGACCACGAAAAAGAATATAATGACGAGCCGTCGCAAGCGGTTCCGGCGCGGCGAGCTCAGGACTCGCGGCATAATTAATGAGCCGGGCTAATTAATATAATCCTTGCGAGACGTTTTGTCCCGACTGTATGTAGATCCCTGGTTGTGTGTGAACCGGCCAATTAGAGCTCCAATTAACGTGTTTAATAATTGGTCCTCTGGGCCGGATGAGATTTTGGTCGCGCGCTGCTATGTATTGTCGTGCCGCTAGATCGTATTCCTCGGTTCTTACCGTGGCTACCCATTATAATAGCCTCATCCTTTTATACTGAATAATGCATCAAGCTCAGTAAAGTGTCGGGATGATCCGCGACTAACGCGCCACTCGGCTTCCTCCCAGTATTCCTTACTAAGGAGTCCTTGGTTTTCCCACATTGTCTTAGTAATCAGAAACTTGAGCGCACTCCTCTGTCCTTCCTCCACAGATCCTTATCGAAACGGGACGTCCTCCCTCCCTCTTCTTAATATTAGACAATTGGAATACAGCCTTCAAATCCATCCCGTCCCGTCGAGGAATTATCCAGGAATAAAAACGGTATCGTTATCGGGCCGTAACAGAAAAAACGATCCGACTCTGACACAGAATTTTCAAGGATAGCGTCCAATGTCTTGGCTCCGAACTTGAGGAAAATCATCGCACAAAGACCAAACTACACAAGACCTTCTCATGTTTGAAAAACTGTCTTAAACAATGGAATGATTTTGATTTATTTTTTTCAGGTTAAGACGAATCTATCCTAAAATTACTATTTTCTATATAAAAACTATGTTCTAATTTATACTCCAATTAGAAAAAGACAGTCCACCATCGCCATTGTTTATTACCTTTTTATTAATTTAAAATTGTGAATAATAGTGAACGTAGTTACCAGAATTAGCTCTTTTTTAAAGAGAGAATTTGATTAGAAATATAAAATAGAAGTCTGTCACAAAAAAACTAAGGTATTAGAATGATAACTTAATATAAGTTTTTATAGGAATTTATAATATAGATATATTTCTGTTTTATTCTAAGAATAACAAAATGTTACATCTCAATTAGTATGGCGTGCATGCGTGCAGCAACCGTAGAAACGCGGCTCAAGTAAAAAAATGTCTTATAAAAGACAAAAAAAAAGGTTTTTCTTTGGAGTATATCGATTTGCTTATTATTACAGTCGAATAAATTATACATGTTTTACTTAATAGAAAACAAAAATATAAATACTAAATGTAACATGATTTTTTTGTTTTTTAACAATAATATTTTTATAAAAAAAAAAAAAAAATGAATTATAGCCGTACATTTGACTCCTAAATCTATTTGTCACTTAGAAATGTGAAATCCTCCGTAAGATATAACAAAAGAAATAGATTTTATATTCATCCATATCATTTGTCACTAAACGAATAAAATGTATCAATGGTCCCTTGAAAGTTCAACTAACAAATAAACTACAACAATACTTTATTTATATCAGACTAAGAGCAGAGGATTTGTGTTTATTGTCACTAATCTCTCAATTTTACACCTCATAGCTTATTCCAGTAGATAATAATCGGTTTTTTTTATCCAATAGTTTATCATTATAGCCATAGTTATCAAATCACACAATAGTAACAAAAAAGTCCAATGCTATTTTTTATCCGAAACGAAATCATGGGTTATGTGATCAGTGCCATCAATTTCAAAATTTTACACTTTAAAGTTCATTCTAAAAGATAATAGACATTTGTTTACAGTAGAGTATCATCATTGGCCACAACGCACCCAAAAGTAACAAACACACAAAAGACAAACAAACAAAATATCCTCATAAAAAGAAGATGTGACTACAATAATTTTTGTTTGTCCGAATCAGATACGGCTACTAAGTACTGAGTGAACAAACGCTACGCTATACGTTCTCCGTGGAAATCATCATTTCACCCTTAACTTTAATCACTTTCACAAAGATTGCCTTGGTTGTTTTTGTACCCCGCTTTTTTAGTTTCTTTTGCCATGTCACAACAAAAGAAGAGCAGTNTTAAATAACGAGTATATATATATATATATATATTATTCTTTATTAGCAGAACACACAAAAATATTATGATTGAAGAGTGTTTGCCCGTTAAGAATGAGACAATAGGATGTGGGTTTTTGTTTTGTGTTAACTTTTTGGTTTTTTTTACAGTGTTCTAAATGTCTTTTCTACATCTAATACAATCACACCTTTTCTTCGTGTTAGAAGGTATTATATCTTTTATGTTCTTCGGTCCCTTATGTCAACAATCAAGGAAATGAAATACACTTTTCGGTTCGATGTGACCAATCGGTTTTTACTTTTAACGATCATAAAAGGAAAAAAAAGCAAACGAAGCGCCATCTTCCGACAGAAAAAAATTGAAACTTTCTTAATGATGTTTTCTTCTATTAGTTTTTCTTTTTTTTAAGCAGAAAAAAATAAATAAAGGATACGGCTTTAAAGAAGATGAGTTCGAGGATCATTGAGGTGGGATGAGATTCTTTAGAATGATCCTTATTTACTTTTTGTTACCGAACTTCTTTGCTTAAGGACGAAAAGAAGGGATCAAAAAGATACCTTTAAGTATTATCATGTCATATCTTTGGTTAAAATTGAATTTATCCTTTTCTTCTTCACCTTCTTCAAGTGTCTCTTTTTACTTCTTCCTGTTTATTCTTCAGGGTTTCTAGTAGCAGCAGAAAAAAAGTAGAAGATTCTTTTGTGGTCTTTCTTCTTAAGGGTCTTATGTTTTGGACCCTTTTTACGTTAGGTTCCACTTCTAGAGCAAAAAGGTTTTCTCATATCCTCTCATATTTTTACGCTCAACTTAAAAAAGAATAGGTAGAAAACAATTTTTTGACCTCCGGGACAAAAATGCAAAGAAAAAAAAACCAATGTGAAGAAAAGAAAAAAGATAAAACCCTGCTCCAAATATCCGCAAAAGGATTAAAAACTATCGGTGGCGCCAGCTAAAAATAACGTAACAACATCGAATATGAATAATACTTTTTGAAAATTTAAAATACAAAAGGAGCAAATATCTTTTTTACTTTTACTGCTGCAGCTGTTTGAATAAACCAAATGTGTATGGTTATAGATTTAAAAACCCATCTTGTTCTTAAAGTAGGGTAAGTCTACTTGAAGTTGAAAATGTGTTAGAGAATTACAGAAGTCCGGTACAAAAGTTATTGTCAGCTTTATAATAGATTGTTTCTCTAACCAGTTAGTTACCAGGGTACTTTATCTATAGGTACTCTTAGAAAACAAGGAATAAATAATAATTATTGAGTGTGAGTGAAAGTTAGTCTGTTGCCAAGAAGAAATAACTATTAAATAATCTAATTGGAATCTGTCTCATAATATTGGAAACAGATTCTTTGAGCTTGATTACGTCTTCCATGTACGAAGTGGATGGCACCTTCGTTCTGTGTGTTGTTCAATTATTCTATGATATCAAGGTCGATAAATAGGAATTCAACCTCTGTGGATTACAGAGGTTGATTGAACGAGTTGTAGTTGACAAAACAAAGGTGTAAATAGACGTGTTTATCAAAACACGTTTTTTCTTACTGGGATTTGAACGTGAAAAGTGGGTAGTAGGTGTTAGAACAGTGTCTTCTAGTGAAAACTCGGCCAAGCCTACCCCTTAAGGCCGGGCCACACCTGTCCGCACCTTGTCCGCACCGTGCCCGCGCCGTGTGACGGCTGTGTGTTGGACAACACTCGGTAAGGAATAAACCCAAGGAAATGTTAGGCATGGTCCACACCTCTCCGCACCGACATTTTATTTTTTTGTTTACTTTTTGACATTTCCTTAGTTGTCCAACACACGGCCGTCATACGGTGCGGGCACGGTGCGGAAACGGAAAGGTGTGGCCCGGCCTTTATAATATTAAAAATTACTATGATTACTGTTATCATAAATTACAAATTTACTGTTGCTACGTTCTAATGTTACACCTCAAAATGCCACACTGATGTATTCATATTTATAAATAGATAATTAAATTGTATAATTAATCATACAAATATATTTTATACAACAATAATTATTCTGTAAGTGGAATCCTTGGATATAAATGATGCGTACATGTAAAGATTTTAATTTGTCTTTGCAGGTTTTTTTGATTGTCTAACGGGAAATGTTCGTTTTGTTTAACCATTATTTGAAAGGTGACGTAATTACATCTTTCTGTATATAAATCTAAAATATTATTTTAATATCAATACTTCATCTTAGTCAATGTATGATTCATATCATCAAAAAGAGAAAAATTAAAATTCCAATTATGTACTTCATAAGTAAGAAATCGTGAATGTAAAGAACAAGAAAAAAAATTCTAAAAGAGGACTTTTTGCAATGGAGTTTTATTAAGATAAAAAAAGACCATCAGGAGTCATAAAGTTGAAAGAAGGATGATAAAAAAGATCAAAGATGGGAGGAGACTTAGTAAAATCGTCGTGGTAATAGAAACGACTAAAAGATCCGTGTAAAGCGATAACAAAATGAGGTAATTGTTAAAAGGCTCTTATGTAGAAAGAGTCAAGCTTCAGGATTGGATAAAAGTATTTTTCGTCGTGAAAAAGATTTTTTTTCCCTTCAAGAAAGGCGTGACAGTAAGAGGTCGTTGGTAATCAGATATAATAGGGTGTCCTTAACTCCTTAGTGTCCCTAGAAGGCTTTAGAGTTGACAGTAGAAAAGGTCCTTTTGTGAGTAAAAGATATCTTGTGTCCTGTTAGAGGGTGATATTTTTTTTCTACCTTTAAAGACCCATCTTAAGGGGATGATGGAGGAATAAAAGGTGACAATGCTACCTTCTTTGGTCCTTATATTGAAAACATTATTCCTAAAAGTGAACAAGACATAACAGACTTACTTTGATCTAGCAAAGATCAGGTGATATTTGAGAAGATAAATTTTGCCTTTGACCGATTTGCAACTCTTTTATCTTTTGTGTATTTTCTAATCTTTCTTTTTGTGGTTTAAATTTATCTGCCTTTATTTTTATGAAATTAAAATTAAATGGTAAATCGGCGAACTTTATATCGTATAAAATAAACAAATGGTTTTATCTATACGATTGATGCGTAATATAAACATTGTATCTCTGTTTAGATTCGTAGAAAGTGATTCTTTACGCACCTGTATTAATTGCGCATGCGTGTCATAGTTTTGAAGAATTCTTCTTCTTTACCACTCTAGCGCGGTAAAGATGAAGAATTCTTCAACTTTACGCACGATTTGCGAGTTTGTTTACATTTAACATAACCAATTTGATGTTTATTTAATAAAAGTAACTGTTTGTATTGAGTTTTTATTTCGTGAAAATCAATGAGTGATTTAAGTGATTATGACGAATGTGAGGAGAATAATACGCCTTCCGAAATAATTAATTCGGCATAAAATACAACTAATGAATTCATGTCATCTTTATCAAAAGAGTAATACGAGCTTACATACAGGAAAGGAAGTTTATTATTTTTTGTCTGTATTTATGATTAAAATCGAACAATCGTAGATAAAGTACGGTACGCAACTCGTGCGAAAACGGCATTTTACATTGCTCGTGTGGTTTTACTACCCTCGCTATCGCTCGGGTGCAAACTCCACACTCGCATGCAAAATGCTACTTTCCACACTCGACGCGTAATGTACTATTATTGTAATGTGCGTAAATTTTGATTCTGTTACATGTTTTTTTAATGTGTGATCTCGTCTTATTTCATTTTACTTTTTCCTCTTTTCGGTATTTCATAATTCTTGTCTTACTTCCTACATTTATTTATTTATACCATTTATTAAAACATTCATCATTTTCAGCATACAATAATTTTGCATTCCTAAATTAAAAGTTATTATAGGTTCGAATCGGTAATTATCTTCATGTATAGATTTATTAATTCAAATGACATATATATTCACAACTAAAAAAACAACTCGCAATAATATAATCTTTTCGGTTAATAATACGGGAAATAATACTATTTTATAAACATACATATCACACAATATTACCATTATAAGAAGACAAACGTCAAACTAAAAATGATAAGAATCGATAAAGAAATTAAAGATACAAAATTTATCGGTAAATCTTATTAATATATAGCGGATCTCCCGACAGTGTAGGGTTATCGCTAGGTTATCATATAAACTCTTCCCGGACGACTGGGGACTCTTTTTTTATGCCAAATATAACACTCATAAACCTAGGTTACGCGTTTCATTATAAAACTGTTACATTAATGAATGCATTTTTCTATTAATATGCTATTAATACGTAATTATTTATTTATTGTTATTGTTAAAATGTATTCAATTGCGTTTCTTTTTACTAGATCGCGTGATTTATAGCAAGTATTGTCTTGTTATTGTTTTTATTAAATGTCAGGTTTTTTTTTTTTTTTTATAAACCACGTAAATGTTATAAAATTTTTCTGAATTTTATGTAATTTTCGTTATATTGTAACGTAAAGAACATATTATGTACGCAATATAAAAAAAAATTGTTAATTGATTTCTTTATGTTTTATAATTAAAAACAATTGCTATATAAAGGCGGTTCATAATTTTAAGACACATTTAAAATGATCAGAAGTAGAATTTTGCTTCCTAGCTTAGTGAAAGTAACGAAAGCTATGCGATCGTTCTAAAGAACAAAATGTTTTTATGACTCCGATTTTAAACATTCCTAGACAGAAATTTCAGACAGCAGGGAACAGTCTGTTTATCGTTCATTTTTTGTGATCCAACATATATTTATTATTCATATATTATTCAAAAACTGATTTTTGTCCGATTTTAATGAAATTTGGACTGTAGTCATAAATGGCCCATTGAGTCCCAAGTCCCATATAAGTTTCAATTTTCTGCATCCATTGGCTTTTCTTCCACATACGCATGAACATACTTTTATTTACACCTATGACTTCAAAAATAACTTCGTTATTGCTTTAATTGGATCGCAACATGTCTGTGGTTTGTAAAGAAATATTCCAAAACGATTTTTCGCGCATATCCATAAAACATGTTTCCGGAAAACCATTATTGTTAATCTCTAATTTGTTTGCAATTCTGCTTGCGTTACGATTGTCATTAAATAGTTGTACTATTATACTGTTGTACTTTCTATCAAGATAACAAATAACATTTTTTAGGAATTGTTAAGTCATCAAAAGAGCAAATGACTAACATTTCCTTCAAATATGTGTAGATTGTTTTTGTTGTATTCTTCCTTCCTAATTTCTCCTGAAATTTCCAAAGTAGCCCAATTAAAAAAAAAAAAAAAACAGTTTTTGTGCAATTAATAATTTAAGAATTTTATTTTCTCCTCGTTCCCTCGTTTAATCTTAGTAATAGACACTTGTTTAGTTGTTAAATATATACAATAGGATTCTTAACTTCGCATCTTGAAGATAAAAGCGTGTGAAATTTTTCCTTCTGTTTTGGCATTGACTATATGAGTAAATTAGTTACGTGGAATGAAATAGACAAAAAAATATTTGAAACAGAGTATCTAAACAATGTGTTATAAATGATAATTTTGTGTTTTAAACTTTTATTAGAAAATGTTAAAGAGATGAAAGTTAGATTAGATCAGAGTTTTCGGTTTTAATATTTGATCAAAATCAGTGCCGAATGCAGAATTACATGACACATTAAATGACATTACAGCAACTACAGTAAAACCTGGATAAAGTGGCCACGGAAGGGACCGACCAAAAGTGGTCACCTTAGGCAGATGGTCACAATAAGCTGAAGAAAATGTACAGGAAAGTATGAAGGGGACCATGAAAAAGTGGTCACATTCACCAGGTGGTCAATATACACGGGTGGTCTCTTTAGCAGGTTTTACTGTATAATATGTATTGACTATTTTTATACAATTTTTTCTTGTGTTTAAATATTTTCAATATTATAATATCATCAATCAGTAATGTATTCGCAAATATGAGCATTGTAGTTAAAGTATGAAGTTAGGATAAAAAATAAAATATAAGTATAAAAAATACTATAAACTGTAAGACCAGCTGAATATTTAAATATTTAATAATACCGTTTTGATAATCCTCTTAGAAAAATATATGGAGGGATTAAAATTCAATTGAAACTTATTGGAAAAAAGGAAGTTTGAAAGGTGTATTTTACAGAACAGCTGATTGATAAAGAGGTTAGTTTTTTGTTAATCCTCCTCTAAAAATATAGTAAAGGAAGGAAAGCACGTGGTTTTCTCGTAGTAGAAGGTATAGTGACGTAATCCTGTTGAATTAAGTCCCAGCGCCTCCCGTAACCACTCAAAACCTCATTAATTATATTATTACTCACTCACACACAAGGCTTTTACCCATACTATATTAATACAGAGATTTATTTAAAGCTTGACCTTGACCTCGCTTCCTGGTTAGTAACAATCTAAGCTGGGATCAACTTTGAAAAAAAATCCTTTAATATACACAATGAATACTTTTACTTATATACCGGCTTAAATAAAAAAAAATCATTCATTGTATATATATTAGATACATTTACATTTGTATAAACCACTTTTGTTTTACCTTATTGAATTAAGTAGTAAACAAACTGATGTTTTTTTTATTATTCTTCGTAAAATGGATCTAAAAATAACAAGTAATTTATGCATAACATACAAAAATAATTGTTTGAGTTCTAATATTTTTATGCGTTCTTTTTTAAAGTTTTATGTAGACGAAGGTTAAAATATTAGCAGTATTTTTTATTTTAATTTGTTACTGAATATTGGAATTACTATTTCAGTGATTCTTTCGCAAACAATACACGAAAGATATCATAGTAAATAAAACACAATCTAAACATTTTACAGTTAGAAACCATAATAGTTAAACAAGATGTTACCACTTTAGTATATTTGAGTAAACATTTCATGGTTAATCATAATAAGTTCTTATTAAGTTTTCTTAAGTTCTTAATTTAATTTATTTTAAAAAGAATGCATTGCAGGGATTTTAAATATATTTTGGTATGTTTTGATGTAATGGGTTGGACCCAGGGTTTTTGTAATTTAACTTCAGGTGATAGGGTGATTTTTTATAATGATTTATTACTTTTTCTTTGCAAATTTGAAGAAATGCATTTATTTAAAAAATAAATAATAATATAGCGCTTTCCTGGATCTCCAAAAGACCGTCAATAATGTAGCTGCAATTTCCCGATTCATGCCTTGGATTACTTGAGACATAGAGAGAGAATAGGTTCTGGTCAAGAGGATTATAGTGGTGTATGAGATTGATAGGAACAATTAAAAAAGTAACTGTAACTCATATAAAACATTGCAAAATTTAAAGAGCGCAGACTGTTGAAATGAACCTGGGGCTATCTGCGAAATACTTTCGACGAACCATCAAAATTTCATAAAAATCAGATAAGTATGTTTGAAGACGTTGAAGTGTGAATAAATGGATATTTGTGCGCATGTGGAAGAGATTACAAATGTGCGCATAAGGTTGAAACTTATATGGGACAAACAATGGGCTAATTATGACCTACCATCCAAATTTCAATAAAATTACTTTTTATGATATGTTGGTTCACAAAAATTGAGCGATGGACATGGACAGGCCTGCAGACAAACACGGAACCAAAAATGTTTTCTGATATCTGAAACGGATCTCTGTCCTTTTGAAATCGGAGACCTAAACATTTTTCGTTCTTCAGAAGCTTTTACAGTAAGGGGTTAAGGGGTTAACAGTAAGGGCACTGTAGCTTCATCCAGGGATAGTGTAATTATAAGTAAAATGTTTATTATCCATCTTGTCCTTGTTATAGTACATAATAACTCTGTAGAATTCCTTTATTATTACACTGTCATTATTATCAGGTATTTAATAACTTATTTGTTTGATCATGCCTTCTAAGATTCGATCGTTTCCTTTCTTGACGTTAGAGTAGGAAGCTAAGTGATTTTTATATATTTTTTTATCTTATAGAATCTATCTTGATCATCTTAGATGTTCGGAGCATTAAAGCACAAGAGGTGCCAAATGGACCATGTCACGAGGAGACTTGGTTGTTTTAACCTTGGTCTCTTAGTGAGAGGAACACTTCGGAAGAGATATTTTTTTTAAAAAGGATTTCGGTTAAGGGGAGAGGGGAAGAAGTTTTATTAAAAAGTCGGTTGAGACGGGACCAGGTAAAGGCTGACTTTGGATGTGTCCTGGTCCTTCTATAAGAAGTTAATTGCCTGGGTCACAAAGGCCTATAATTACCTGGGGAGGTACCACGATGTCACTCTATAAGACTCCAGGTCTCTCTGGACCCAAGGCGCTTCTCTACCGCCTGTATTAATTATTGTTATTAATGGAGTGTCACAGGACCTTCCAAGGATAAGCAACACGATGAAAAAATAAAAAGTCCATCCTTGTTTTTTTTCTCCTGTAAGCTTTTTGTGTTAAAGGTACCTTTAGAAGGTAGCGAGTAGCTCGCGTCATTACTCGCTCCCTCTGGTTTTAACAATTACCCATCTCCTCCAGTCTTAATTGTCTCTCGTTTCAGAACTGGCGCCTTCCCAACTCGACTTAAGATGGACTTTTTTTTCTCTCTCTCGTGATGTGTGGACTCTTGTGTGGACTTCGAAATGGAATTTTTTTAAAGGCATGATGGCTTTTTTTAATCCCCTTTTTTCAAATCTTTGTACACTCTTCAGCGATGTATACCACCATGAAAACAGTTTAACCCTTTGTTCAACAAATTTTTAGGTCACTGCAAAAAAATAAAACCTTTTCGAGGAAGTTCAACACATTTGAACTTTTCAAATATATTTTTAGTGTATTTAGCAATATAAAGGTAATACATATTGACAACCGGTCAATATACAATTGAAACACTTATGTAAAATTTTAACTTTAAGAGAGTTCTCTTTTTAAGAGTATACTAAACACTTTGTGGATTATTTCTTTCTATATACAATGAAAGTATGGTATATTAATGTATTAATATAGATGTATATCCATCGTGATATTACATTGTATATTCTTCAAAGTAATTAATATTTTGGTTATAATTTACATTGTTTTTCTAAAATATGACTTGCAGGTACACTGCTTCCGTATTCTGAAGTGTAAACATCTATCCTCATACATGCCTCGATTAATTTACTTGCATAAAAAACCGCACTATATTTGTTTTTAATCCTAATTAGTTAATTTGCATTTATTTTATACGTACATAATATATATTGCAATGTACAAATACATACTTCACGCTTGATAATTTTTCGCCTCGATTCAATAGCCCTGTTATAAAGGTTTAAACTAAAAACTACGTACACATCATTACCATAAGGATACGATTAGTGCTGAACCCTCGCGGCCGTCGGCCTAATTAAAAACAGCCTCATTCAATGCTCTGTTGTTGTGTTGTTCTTTTTAGGAAGGTTAGCTTCACAATGAATAAATAAAATAAATGCACACGATTAGTATTAATTAATGAATTCAACTGCATCATTTTAATTATCACAGTTCAACGGGCCAATAAAAAACTGATTTCTTGAGTTTATCGTGGTTTTTTCTCTGTACTTTCGAGTGAAACAGAACATGGTCGATACTTGAACAGTTAATTTATAATCATGAAAATTATAATATATTTCATTTTACTTTTAATAATTATCTTCTAAAAAAGAAAATTCTCTTTTTAATCCAGTTCAATAAAATAAAAATTTAGATTTTTTTTTTTTTTTTTTAAGTATAATTTTTCTTATAGTTTGAAGTCTTCAGATTGGAACAAATGTTTGAACGATTTTCTCAATGATGTGGAAAATTGTGCTTATTAAAGAATGAAAATATATTTATAAATTACTTTTTTGGTAATAAACGAGGTAATTTTTCATTCATAATTAATATTAAAGAAGGTATTTTAAAGATTAATAATGTATTATTGATCCTGGTTGAGCACAGAGAGTGAAGATCCTCAAACTACTTTCTTAAAAAACTATCGATTAACGTATTACTCTTCAATTATTATTATTATTATTTATTTATTTTTTTGTTAATGAGGATTTAATTTAAACAATGAGGGCTATTTTATTAATGAATTTACAATGTTCAATTGGAAACCTTTCTAGTGATTCGTTAGAGCCTAACGTTAGATCCTATTTCATTCATTATTCTAAACGTACTACACATCACCTTATAAGTATATAAATATATATATAATATTTATATATAAGTATATAAATATATATTATCATTAAATACGTCTAAAAAAAGGTTTGCCAATATGAGTGTAGCACATATATCTTCCTCACTTTCTATTTCGTAACTTTAATGATTTTATGCTATTACAACCTATTATTATCAAATTTACTTATGTCCCTCCCCACCCCTTTTTAAGTATGACAAAATTATTTAGATTTTTGGCATAAATTAAAGTATCAATTAAGCAACATTTATTGAGCACAGATAGTTGAAATTAATCTGGGACTATCTGTAGGCTACTTTCGACAAACCATCCAAATTTAATAAAAATTAAATAGTACTTTTGATGATACTGTGTTTAATAAATGTAAGTGAGTGCTGACTGCTCTTGTGAAAGAGGAATAAATGGGCACAAAAGATTGAAATTTATATGGGACCAACAACGGACTGATTATGCTCCACTATATCCAAATTTCATTAATATCGGAGTAGTAGTTTTGTAGATATGTTGGTTTGCAATAGTGATTGACAGACACGGAACCAAAATGTTCCTTGATGTCTGAAAAAGATTTCTTTTTTTTGGAACTTTAAAAATTGGTGACAAAGTATTTTCGTTCTTCAGACCGATCACATATATTCCGTTACCTTCAGTAAGTTTGGAAGCACAATTATTATACCTAAAACTTGTTTTTAAGGAACTACTTATTTAATTCTGAAAAGAAAATACATCTGAGATTATGTACATTGTGGCGTTTTAAATAAGTGGGAATTTACTGTTGAACATTTAGAAGATATTAAAATTTCTGAAAGCACGTAAAAAGATGTCATTAACGTAGTTATATGAAATTAAAGATTCAATTTTAGTGATATATGTTGTGAGAGTAGAAAGATACTCTATGATTAAATTTGGTGGAGTTCGAAGTTCTACGAACAATTGGAACTTCAGAATTCTACTAAATTGCACCACTATTATTAAACATGGTTTGGAAAAGCATCTCCATAGATTCCATTGATGTGTCTATAGATCTCCATAGATGTATCGAAGAAGATGAAATCTTTACAAAGTAGTAATGTCCACAAACAAGTAGACTTAACGAAAAAAAGGTAAAATAGAGTTTCTTATAGAGATTGGAGGAGTTAAAAATAAGTAATACTTTTTACAACAATAGAATTAGCTTAATTAGCTCGAATTTCTAATTATGTGGGTTATTCAATAAGGAGTAAAGTTAATGAAGATATGTTAAATAGATGTTCTGCAAGAAGATTCGGTAAGGGTTTGAAGTTGTTTTTTTGTCACAAAGAGGCTGGAACTGGCAACTGGCAGGAAGAAAGTGTAAAGTTCTTACAAGAATATAAGTGGCCTAAATAGGGTGACATCCTAAACAAGTAGGGTTCAAGTGAAAGACACTTGTAGGATTCTAGATCCCTTGAGGGGAAACGGGGAGTATTGCCTGTAGGAGACACTGAAATTACCGACAATATAAAACACTTTTCCACCCTAACTTGCTTTTACTACGACATCGAGGGAGCCCCTTAAGGCTTTCCTACTAAAAGAGAGTTTCCTCAAGCTTTCATTGAGAAGGGTGCAACTTTAAGGGACAAACCCTTCACAAATCTTTTATCTTCTTAAGGGGGTGGGAAAACTCGACTTTTATTTTCACTTTGTCTTTCTCCTGTTTTTTTTTTTTAAACTGTTTTTCTTTCGTTTTTTATTTTCTTCCCCTTCTTGGTTACGGAGTACTTAAACTGTCAACTCCTTTCAGACATTTCTTGTTGTCTTCACAAAAGATTTTATTTTCTTAACTTTTTAACCACACTTCGAAAAAAATACTTTTTTCCTTTTATTTCATTTTTTAAATTGAAAATTTTCGTTTGACGTTTTTTTTGTTTTTCTTCAAATCAACTTTTCTTTCTTAACACTTTCTTCTATAATCTTATTTTAGGGAAGAAGGGTTGAAATTTCCCGCTGATTATAAAATTAAGGGAAGGGTGGTGAAAAGAAGATTTGGAAAATTATTTGTTAAACCTCTTAACCCCTCTTTCTTAAGCTTTGACTTGAAAGCTTTAATTGATAAACAAATTTAATTAATGTTGTTGAAACCTACTCATCCTCTTTTTCATCCCTATTCAACCCTTATTCTCTAAATTAAGGGTGAAGAAAGAGAAGAGCGAATTCAAATGGAAGGAAACGCTGTAATTTATTTAAACCTTTTTTGCTAGTTGATATTTTTCTAGTTTTAATGCAATTCAATAAAAACAACTGTGGATATTTTATAATTTTCATTGGTTTTAGTTATATAGTATTAATTTTGATTGTTTATTTTTATATTTTTATTTTGATATATTATTTTTACATTTTGAATTCAATTTTTGTTATTTAAAACAGTCAATAACGCATGTAATACCAATACCAAAACCCAAAACAACAATTAAAGATAAGACTTTTTACAAGATATTAAATAGGTACATATTTCTAGATTGGTTTTGTCTTTTGATATTATAAGTAAAATTTAGTACACGAATACAACTCAACTAAAACGGAAGAAGTATATTATATTTTTATATTAATAACATATTATAGGTTTATGACAGTTATTTGCATTAAGTGGTTAATATTGATGAATCTTCCGTAATGCAATATTATTTGTTTTTTTTATGCACTTAGATTTGAAAGTTATTCTCTTAAACACTCCTATCCACTTTATAATTACGATTTTCAAAAATTTCATATCAATGATTTTATAAACCAGTAATAAAGTTTAAAGGGTTTAAAATAGATATGCTCATATTTTCTGAGTCAATAACCTGTTTTTTCTGATTATGTGAGAAAGTATTGTGCTTTTTACAGTTTTGTTTTCTTCTCTCCTACCCCTTAGCTTGACATTTTTGTTTCGGTTTTTCGTTGAAGTGTTCCCCTGGGTATAGGTTACAAGAATATGCTTTTTATTATGGCTAAGTACTTTCCTTGTCGCCTGACATTTCCACAGCTACTGTGTCAGTAAACTCATAACACATACTAAACATTCTTAGAAAGGGCTGTAACATTTCATGTATATTTTAGAGACCTTATAGGTTTTAAAGCTCAAATCGTTATGAGTGATGAGAGTATTTGAGAGTATATTATTTTGATATAGTAATTATTATTAAATAAGTTATTAATGAATGTCTTGCAATGAGGTTTGTCTCTAATAGATATAGAAGCTTTGTTGTTAGTTTCAAAGATTGGTATTCCAATATTATTAGTAGAATCTAGTCTATTTGTTTCCTTATTAGATTATATATTAATATTAACCTTACACCTATGTAACCTTATAATATTTGTCCCATTACCAATGTCTCTCTTTTTACCACGAATTTAAATACTAAGTGCACATACTGCTCGCGCTATTTATATCGTAGGGCAAATCTAGAACTTCTCGTAGGTAACTATCCCAGTGGCTGAGTCAAAGTGGATCTGGGGTTTCTTTAAGATAATTGTTAGCATACTTAATTGTTAGCGTAACTCGCCTAGAACCAAGATCGATCTCCGACGTATCTGGTGATAGTTTGCATTCTTTTAAAGAGAGGTTAGACACATTTTATCGTAAAGATAACATCGATTAGATGTGTATAAATTGACCATTTCCCCGTCCAAAAGGAAAATTAATCTCAGAAGTCGGAAAGGAGTAACATAAGATCACAACTGGGATTAGTTGAATAGATCTACCTCTACCTACGTAGTCTTGATTTTTAACCCTCAGAAATTTACTCACTATGTATAGATTTTTTTTTTTTTTTTTTTTTTTTATGATTTTGATTCTAATCCTTATTATTTTTTTCTGTTCTCAGGTGAGTGAATCATTTTTATATACTGCACCAACTACTAGAGATATTATCTAAAACATCGTAAGTAGACCATTTTTACTGTAGTTAAAGGTACTTAATAACTATACTTTTTTTTGTGAGATGAATCTTCATACTCTTAAATTACTGAAAGAAAACTACTAGAGTCTCTCATAGCTATGTGCCACACGAATTGGCAGTCTATTTAAATACCAATTTTACAATAGGAAAGTTTTAAAGAGGTCTAAATCAGAATCTAGTGAGATTAAAACCTATGTTCCAATTTCTAATCTTTTTCTCGCATAGCTTTTTTCTAAATATACATTAATTTTAAATACCAATTTTAAGTTTTAGTATATTTTTTCAATTAAAAAAAAATAGTTCCGTTATTAAAGTGGGGGGGGGGGGAATGATGAGAATTGAAAAATGTTTCTTTCCACGAAGCCAGTGTCACAGCAGTGTTTTGTGTAAACAGGTCACAAGGTAATAAGTCAGTAGGTCGATTTGTTATAAAGATATAACAAGAAAGGATCTAATCTGTGGTAAAATTCTTAGCAGTTTAATTGTCTTACTTAATTTTATAATTTTAGTTGCGAGACTATTTATTCTAATTAGTCGCATGATTTATTATCACGGTTCTTTGTGACAAAAAAATCTCACTTTTTCCATTATTATTCCAACTTTTCATGTTTTTATTTATTCTTTTCTCTATTGCTTTGTCTTATGTGTGAAATGATAAGGAGATAACAAAGGATGTGTCTCATTTGACTGACTGATTGAATCTACAACTTGGTTGTTAGATTTTTTTTCTATTCTCTTGATCACAAGTGTCTCGGACTTTTACTTTTTTAATGACACTTTGTTTCTGCTTTATATTATACAGATTAATTTGTTATCTTCTTTTCATGAGAATAAAATCAAAACTATTGTCCTGTTATTATAACAACTATAACAGTAAAATAATAAAAATTTGAAGTTATAAAAATATCTTATTACTTAAGAGCTTACCTAAGTAAGCCTATAGGTGAAAATGGAAAAAAAAATCATTTTTCGAAAAAAGTCATTCTTTATAAAGTCTCCTGCATGTTTTGGAATGAAGATTTATCGCATTAAAAATATCGTACCATGCAGCCTGTACCCAATAGGTACTAATTTTTTAAATTGGTCAAGAGAGAAGTGGTCTTATTTTTGATTTTTCGATTCTTTATAAAAGCAAGTATTTTCTATTCTAAGATAATTTTTGACATAAAAAATTTGTCAAAAAACTCCCCCACCCCCCTTCAAATTATAAAATATTTAAAGTTGTTCGAACTGGATAAATAAGGTATCATTGTAACGGTCATGTTGTGTGCTCCAAAAGTTGTGATAATATCCTTTTTGAATTAAGCATCTTAAAGTGGGCAAAGAATAAAAAAAGGGTTGGGGGGTTACATTTTTTTTTATTTCTCACTTTAAGTTGCTTAATTCAAAAAGGATATTATCACAACTTTTGATGCACACAACATGACCTTTAAAATGAAACCTTATTTATCCAGTTCGAACAACTTAAAATATTTATAATTTGAAGGGGGGGGGGGGGATGTTTGACAAATTTTTTACGTCAAAAATTATCTTAGAATAGTAAATACTTACTTTTATAAAGAATAAAATTTTCTCGAAAAATCAAAAATAAGACCACTTCTCTCTTGACCAATTTCAGAAATTAGTACCTTTTGGAGGCTGCATGGTACGTTATTTTTAATACGATAAATCTTCATTCCAAAACATGCAGGAGACTTTATAAAGAATGACTTTTTTTCGAAAAATTAATATTTTTTCCATTTACACCTATAGGTAAGTCGATCCGGGGACACCCTGTGTATAAATATAAATATATATATATATACAGTGTCACAGCNTTATATATATATATATATATTTATATATGTATATAAATGCAATAAATGCATTCTAGGTCACACAATACATGAAGTAAAAGAACTCGGACATTGACTTTTTAAAACATTTATGGCTTTGCAACAGCTGCGCAAACTAGAAAATAAAAATAAAAAAGAAGTACATCGAATAAAAATTAAAAGAATGAACTTTTATTATACCATCTTAAAATATTAAAAAAACAAAACAAAAAAAAACATTTATGTTTTTAAGGACAAATTACTATTTAAGTGATCATCAACTTTTACTGTTCTACAATAAATAATTGTTAGTAGGTAACAATAAACTATCAAGTGCATTTTTGTATTATCACCGTAATGGTTCGTTTTTATACTGAATTAAATGGTTTTTATTTATTAGTTTGACATTAATAAACTGGTTAATTTCATCCATGTTTATTTTTATTCATCGTGGGTAAGTTTCTCGACAGTAAAGCCGGCGTATGAGATCTAATTTTTTTTATTTTATGTAAGGTAATAAAAAAAATCAGATATGCAACCCGCGCAAGTTGGGTGTCCCTCGCAACTTTTTCTCCTTTGAAACATGGAGCACAATTATTAATTTTATAGAAAGGTATAATTGTAATACATGTAAGGACTTATTTACCAGGTTTACACTCTATAGTTTTTGAGAGATATGAGTGATACAGACAGATATCCAGCTATAACCACTCAAATTATCTTGAACAGGTACTTCTTTAGATTTTTACTCCTCTATGTTAGTTTTAGAGTATGAATAACTGACTAAATAACTATTAAAGCAAAGGGACGTTTAAACCAATGTACTTTAGGACAAAGGAGTATCACACATTTGTTTTAATAAGGGGAGTAACAGTCTAATGAAGAACATTCCAAACACTTTCTTTACATTATTACTAGCTTTGCATTTTTGTGGAGTAGCAATCTAAAGTAGTGCCCTTAAAAATACCCAAAACGGATAACTCCCTTGAAATAACGGTTTCGGATTTACTGGCTGAAAACAATATACATCATTTTTTCTTTAAAGATGAAGAAAAGTAAACATATCATACATCATTGTCTAATTTTAGCTTTTCTATTTTTCTTATTATTTATTTTTTTAATTATATACTCATCATTTGATTGCTTTTCTTAAAATAGATATATCGGCCTTTAAAAGAATTCGTGTTAATAAAACACCGAAGAGTCAATTTCAACTCGCTAAAATTATAGTGCTGTAGGAAATTATCCACTTATATATTATTAAGAAAAAAAATAAAAATAAAAAAAAGATAATAATCGTTTTTGTTGACACGTTTATAATAAAGGCTTTTTTCCGACGAAGTCCAATGGAGTAATGTTCACAGGCGTGGTTCTTAGAACGGACAGGTATGACTGTCCCATGCTCTGACTAGATGATCGTGGGAATGGGTCAGCAAGGCTCCAGGACTTCAAGAGACATCCAGTCATCTACTTATATCCGTTTTATCTCTCAAGTGTATTATTTAAAAATGCATTCTTTCAAGACTATTCAAATTAAGTCAGACATTCTTTACGTCTTCTGTCATTACTTCTGTTCTATTTCAGACGAATATTTTTTCACGGTAAATTGTTCTCCAATGCACAATTTAAAATGCATAGGATATTACGTGTGTATGAGTTCATTTAAAATTTAGATTTTTCTAATTTTATTTGATTAAATTATTGGTTTGTGTCTTAGATTTTCAGACCCCGCAAACCCCATATCTCCATCTAATATAGAAGCTGAGCTATAAGTGTTAAAAAAAAGTGCGGTTTTTTTTGGCCCACCCTGTACAATTACACAATTATTTTTACCTGTTGTTTTCAATTATTCGATTTTTTTTTAATTTTCGTGTTTAAATTCAATGTTAATTGAATATTTTATCAACATTTTCCATAAAAATAACTTCTCCACAGCAGGGAATCGAATCGTTCGTGTCTATAGCTCTGTATATTTTTTCTGGAACTATATAGATTTTATATTTAATCATTTGTGAATAAAACAGTGACTGAATTTAACATTTCTATGGTAACAGATGTTAGTTATGTTCGTTTTTTTTACAACACTGTGCATGTAATGTTAGCGGAAATATAGTTAATTAAAAAAGTTCGACAAAAATAATGTTGTTTTAATAACAGGTGTTTATTTTTAACATTTGATTAAAAACTAATAACTTCACACATTTTGAAAAAAAATTATGACACCACCAACGATGATATCAATACACATTATGGAACTAATCGGAACTTAATATTGGAGACGGTTAATTACAACTTGTATTATTTATTTACTAACAGGTGTTAATTAATTTGTATAGCTAATATTTTTTGTAGGCTCTAAACTCAAAACGGAAGTAAAGCCAATTTTATGCAAGGCCTTAACATATTAATTATAAAGTGTACAAAAAACACAAACATAGGAGCACACCTCAACAAGCATGTTTCTCTTCCCAATTAAGTATTGGAGTTATTCTGGACTGAGGTAAGGAAGTAAGATACACATAAGTATCTTACTTCTTTATCTTACTTCTTACCTCCTTTCAACAGTACTGTTTGAGTTATAAACTGAGATAAAGGTGTAAGATTCAGTTTACTGAAAGTTAAAAATTATCTTCCTTCTTTACCTAGTTCAAACAGTATCTTACTGCCTACGTTACAAACTGAGGTAAAGAAGTAAGATAGTGTCTACTGAGGTAAAGAAATAAGACACTATCTCTCCTCGAAAGCTTTAAAACGACACAAGCATTTAACCACACAACTGCAAGTTGTAGCATGTACTTACACACATCTCTTCACGTCAGTCGAGAATATCTTTCTTCTTTACCTCCTTTCAACAGTATCTTAATGCCCAGGTTACAAACTGAGGTAAAGGTGTAAGTTACTATCTCTCAAAAGCTTCAAATCAATACCGGAATTCAACCGCAAGTTGTCTCTTACATCAGTCGACAATATCTTACTTCTTTACCTTGTTTCTACAGATGTTACTGCTTACGTTACAAAATGAAGTAAGGGAGTAAGATACTGTCTTCTGAGGTAAAGAATTAAGACACTATCTCTCCTCGAAATCTTTAAATCAATACCGGCATTCAACCGCAAGCTGTCATTACAATAAAGCTATTATGCAGAAACAGTATCTTACTTTTCTTTACCTCAATAAAATAATGATTAGTTTCTGCATTATTAAAATAGTTCCGATTAAAAAAAAAAAACAACAAGTCATAATCTATGTAATCAAGTTCTAGCTAATCTATGACTTTTCCTGTTAAAGTTGTTATCCTGTTTTCCTAAAGTTGTTTTTCTTCCAAAGACTAATTTTTTACAATTAATATTGTAATATGCTTGATCTTTAATGACAGGAAATTCTCGACAACTCTTTGACAAGCGTATTAAATGACGCAATTGATATTTTTTTCTATTCTTTAAATGCATCATTTAAAAGCAATCAAGAAATTAATCAAATCATAACATGCTAATTGGAATTCCTGTCTTTTTGTTAAAAATTGTTCGTTGAATATATTTTCTTATGGATTAGAATATTTATAATTTTCTCTATTTTTAATATTTTTCGTGGAGGAAAAAAAGTCTGAAATTAAATATAATTAGGATTTTCCTATTCGTTTACAAACCTCGTATATATAATTTAAAAAGTCTGCACTATACCTAAAGAAGAAATTTATTCCGAATTCTATTCTTAATTCTCAGTGGAGTTGCTCATGAATAGAATTATTAGCGAATGACTCTCACTCTTATCATGAAAAACTCCCTTAGAATGACTCTTTTAATGACTTTGATCACACACAGGCAGGTTTAACCAATCAGATTCACAAAAATCTCCTATATGATCTTAGCTACATGTCCGATATTTCCAAAGATACCTTGATACCTTGAGCGTTGCTCAGGAATAAAATATATCCTATGTAACTCAGGAATTGGGAATAGTGTAGCTTTTTATTTGTGAAAGAATTTTCAGAATCAGATTTTTATAATAATAGTATATAGATAACCTCTTTAAAATAATAGTATAGATTTATAGATATAGATTGTAGTAGTATAAGTAATGCATTTTGATGATTAAAATCCGTTGAATAAATTGTATTTAGGAAATCTAATAGACCATGTTGTACTATTACTCACAGGTTAAAAGTGGACTGTATATTGATAGGTAATATAGAATGGGTAACGTTAGAAATTTAATTATCAATGACCTTCAAGTCAGCCCTCTTAGAATGTGAAGAGGTCGCAACCAAAATAAATAGAGTTCAGCTGTTCTCACATTCATAAAGTATGCCACTAGATTTATTATATTATTTCTTTAATTTTAGAAAAACAAATAAATATATTTTCTTCAAATTTGTTATTAAATAAGAAAAAATAAATAAATAAATAAATAAAATAAAAAGTAAAACTATTAACTATAGCTATAAAATATTTGATTGACAAGAGCAAAATAAAGAATGTTAATTGGACGACAAAAAATAAATAAATTTGACGGATAGTACATAAATAAAGAACAAAAGAAAAAGATCGCTATGTATTGCAAAGGTTAACTATATAGTTTATTTTTCTTGCCTTTTATCTATTGTTCTTTTTTTATATGTGTATGGGCACATACATTTATTTGACTGATTAAAAAAATATAATAAATTCAGGAAATATATATATAAAGGCCTTTGAAATTGTCTACTCAATTATAGCATTTACTGGTTAACGTAAAATTAAAAAAAAAAAAAAACCCTAAATAAATAAATCAAGTTATCCTAACAGGTAACCTTAAGGTAAAATATCAAATTTATTCTGAATTATTGATTGTTTATAATTAAATAAAGAAGGAGGTGTCGTTAAAGCTAATTGTTTTCAGGTACAATATCTCTTTTGTTAATTGAATACCGAAGTTATATTTGAGTAAGAGCGCGGGCTTACTGAATTCCTTACTCAAGGTTCTATATTCTGTAGTCCTGTAGATATACCTCTTGCCTTTATATACTGCTATAAATCATTTCTCCAGCTTTGCTTTTACAAACTTTAAAAAATAATAAAAAAAAAATCCCTGATTAATAATAACATTTTATTACACTTGTTTTCGCCTTTTATGTCGGTACATTTTAAATATCGGAATCTCTTACGTAAATTATTTTTGTGCATATTAATGCAAAAGCTGACTTTTTTTATGTATATTGATATAACTATATCTATATACTTACGTAAATATATATACATGAATGTATATATGCATTCGTTTGAATCCTATACAATGGAAAAAGTAGATCAACTTTTACAGACTTGTTTTTTTTAAGACTGTGCATTAATTTTTATTAACAAAATAGTGTAGCACATGTAAAGATTTTATTGACCTCTAATAACATAATGTCTAGTGATAAATATCGTTCAGTTAACATTTATGTTAGCGCTAGAGATGAACGCACGAATTACGTGCGTCATCAGTCATCAGTTAACATTTAGCATAGATCAATTCACTGACGACCTACATAATATGGACTGAAACCGGTCTGGCACTTCTTTAGTTTGCTACTCCCCTTATAAAAAATACTGAAGGTAGTAACAATCTAAAGAAGGTGTACGGAATGTTCTTCTTTAGACTGTAACTCTCCTTTCAAAAACAGAACTGTGATTGTCCCTAAGTACCTACACTAAACATCCCTCTGTCGTAATAGATATTTAGTCAGTCATTTTTATTCTTAAAATAAGGTAGGGAGTAGCAATCTAAATAAGTACCACCGGTGCATTGTTTTTCTCCAATAAACATCAGATATATTTAGGATCGAGTTTGATTCTCGATTCTCTTTGCAATTTTCTTATTTTCTCTTTGACCAATATAGATAGTAAGTATTTTAATGTTTTGTGGTCTGTTTGATTTATGTACTAAATTGTTCTAACATACACAATATTGTGATGGTGATGACAATAAATATTAATTCACAGCAATTGTTCAAAATATTAAAAAAAATATATATATATATATTTGCCAGGGACTCACTATGGTGGGTTTAGCATAAACTATCGAATTGATATCAATGGTGTTCTATGTATTTATACATAAGAAGATTTATTTAAGCATTAAGAAGATATATATATAAGGATTAAGAAGACATGGAAGATAAGAACCAAACTTTTTTTTGTCAAAACCATTGCTTAATTTTTGAATAGTCAAACAAATTATGAAATGGGATTTTTTTTTTAATTGTACTGACCGATTTTTATCTCCTTTAATCTGGCATATATAATAAATAAAAAAAAAAAATAAATAAATAAATAAATAAATGAGAAAAATAACCTTAGAAAATAAAATATTACAGAAACAAAATTTGAATAATAAAAATATTTATGAATAACATTCACATTTCGTGAAGAACTATTATTTTTTTCTAATTTACAATTCCTTCTTTCATATAAGGAATAAAAAAAAAGAACATTCAAAATCAATATACTAAAAAGGACATAGTAAAATGAACATACCTCATTGTTAATAGGACATTTAACTAAATAGATGTATTATATATTTCGTATAAATTTATAGGACCGGTTTACTTCGACTGTTATACTCTTTAAAAAATAGATCCGTGAGTGCAAAGAAAGTTCAAGGCTGTAGAGCAGGGACACATCTGCTCTATTACATATAAACAGGTATATTGTATAAACTAATATTTTATTACTACGCTGTTGCATTTATAGTATGTTAGCATTTATTATTTATAAAAGTTATGCAATTAAGTTTTTAATAGACATGTATTAGTGTCATTAGTGTATTCAAGTTTGCACGCAACTGTCAACGATATATATTTTTTTAATTATAACGAACTTTTATTGAACTGGTAAAAAGATCAAGATAAGTTGAATCCGGTATCTAAACACTATGTAAACAAATTCATATCGGAGGTAAAGCAGTAAAATATTGTGTCTCCACAATAGATTTAAGGCAAAACTGGCTTTTAACCGCGAACAGTCTTCATTAGCACCTACCGGATAAGAGAATAGATATAAAAATAAACAAAATATACATATTAGATATAGGAGTGCCTGGAGGTCGTCTTAAGGGAATAACTTAAACTGCATCTCCAAGTAAATTGATTTTTTTTATTTATTTGTCAAAGCAGCTTTCAGCTTTTCATCATCAGTACATAAATGAGGAAGAAATAAAGGCAGTCTCACATCGATCTCCAACTTGTGTAGACTTACCTTTTAACGATTATTTATATAATACATTATTATTTATATTAATTTTTATACAACTCTACTTCTTTCACATTTCGAGCACTGATACTTATACTGATAGCTTTATGAAGGATAAAAGCTGCTCTCTTAAAGATGTTTTTTTTTCAATTTACGTGAAGTGTCTTGTTATGTTATTCCCACATGATTTATCAATTCTAAATTAATAATGATTTATTCACACTCTCTTATTCTTTGGTTCTTTTCAACAAATATTCAACATTCAACTATCATACTAGAGCAGAACTGTCCTTCTTTTATGCCCAGTTGAATTTTTCCACCAGTGAATGTCATTAAAATAAAAATTATATTAGAATTTGCCCAGAATATATGGACATAGCGTGTCCCTTGCTAAGTGCACATTGCCTATCATTAATGCTTTGGAAGGAGGAAATAAAGGCTGTTTAGTTTATGCTGAACTTTAATATTAAGGTATTTACTTATTGGCTTATTTCCGGTTACACCATGAAGGTGCTTAGGGCCTCATTGAAACTTCGCCATCTGAATCTATTTTGACCAAGATCCAATTTTCTATTTTGGACCTGTCCAGGAAATTACTTAATTTTTCTACTGAAATTTACAATATGTTGTTTCATCCATGTTTCGGTGGAACCTACTCATTTTGAACTATACTTAATGATAAAATCAACCAATTTTTCCATTAGGAAATTCACCTTATTGTCTCAAGTAAAATGCTCCATACTACTTTCTGTAATCATAATTGAATATTACTTTATACGTCTAACTTTATTGTCTATAATTATATAATTTACTTTATTGTCTCTAACTGTCAGTTTTAAAAAAGGATCAGATCACTTCCCATAGCTATTCGATGTGATCGTCAGAGTAAAATATGTTTAATCATTTACGTGATGTGATTGTTGGTGTAAATGATGGACCAGTCACTATACACACACACACCTACCCGATTCGATTTTCAGTTTAAAAGATTTCTTATTACTTATTAGTATTTAAATCAGATAATATCGGTGTTTAGACCTTATTTCAAGGAGAGTGCGTGTACGTTTAACCATTTGCCCACCATTAAATCTTTTAACTTCGTCCTAAACTAAAATAAATGTTCCCAAGTAAAACAATTAAATAGAAGTATAAAGTTTTAAATACATCATGTTATAAACTGTCACTAAAACATTAACGTCACCTATCTTTTATACTTAAAAGTTATATAACTAGAGTTGTTTTTCTACTCAGCCGAGTAGTGCTATAAAAATTATATGTTTTTATGACGACTGGTTTGTAAGCAGTCGATGACATTAAACTGTGCTATAAGTACCGGACCGTGGTAGTTAGCGTTGTAAAAATACCAAGGTATTAAACTCATTCCAAATTCCTTTCAAACCCAAGTACGCTCGATTTTTTCCCCTTCTTTTTTATTTAAAGTATGTACTACTTTTATAATTGAGCTAACACAAACATAGGCGGGGGGAGAAACGAAAAACGCAATTTTGAAGGACATATGGTGCAATGATGATGGTACTAAAACTAACTATACAAAGCAAAAGGCGTTCTTCTCTTTCATTTAACACTCCATACGAAGCGTTTCAATTTAAATAATTTTGTTATCCCCAGACTTCAATCCTTGTTTTTGAGTGATCATTTTTTATTTTTCCTGTGTTTGGGTTACACAACATAAATTCCAAGTTTTAAATTTTCATGTTGAGTATTTTTGGAGGTCAGGTGCTATAAAGATTGACGGGCAAATGCAGGAAATTATAAGGGGCCTTGTTTTTGCGTATGGACCCTAGAACGATTAAAGAGCCGTTCTTTCGATCGTTTTTTAATAAACTGTAAAAAAAACTTGCTAAATCGTAACATAAATTGTTTTGTACAAAATATTTACTGATAAATATTATTTTGAGTTGTTATAAATTTCATTTTAATGCTTATGAATATATTTGAGTTTAAATAATTTTTCATTGAAAAATTAATGCAGCATATTCTTGTCCAATATCTATCCTTATTTATTCATCATGTTTCTTATACTCTGCTCAAACCTGTTAACATCATTGAAGAAGAAGAAAGCCTCCCTCATGTTTCATCAAATATACGTAACCTTTATTTCTTAATAATCTGAAACTCTAAGCGACGACCAAACCACCCCCAGGAAAAAAAATCACCCTCTATTCTCATCAGGGTTTTGAGCGAGGGGGTTATACATTTTACCAGAATATTTGCAGACCCCACTGTTTGACCAAACAAGGCCCCATAACCATTGAATTTCCCACCCCTGAATTCTCATTACAGTGTTGAAGGAAAAAAAAATCCTAATTAATCATACCAAGGTTTTCTGACCCAGATAATTCAATTTTTTTCCTGCGGTCTTGAGCTCCCCTTCAATTCCCTTCCCTATACTGTATTTTCATTTCATTTCTTCATGTAGCACATCTCCTTCATCTCCTCATCGTTTTACCCTAAGACTTTTTTTTTTTTTTTTTAGCCACCTTTAAAAATTGTAAATTACGAGGAGGGGTAGAATCTCATTCTGCTTTACCTACATGATAAAATTATGATACCCTCGTAGGATATTTAAGACAAGCAATATACCATAACGTATTTTAAAGTGAACTAGAATGGTAAATTAAAAATTTATTATCTTGGAAGATTTTGGAATAAAAAATATGAAAATATTTACAGAACATAGTGAACTTTCCAAAACAAGCATACCATTAAGAGAGTTTAGTTATATTATTGAAAAAATTAGCATTGCTTGTCGTGGAAATTATATAAACGTTGTGTTTAAGGCTCTACCACTCTTTGAGGTGGAATGATAAAACTCGCTGTATTGAAATGGCGCCTGTACTATTATCATAGGAAGTTGAAATAGGGCTCAAATTGTGCAGAATTAAAATTGGGAATGAAGCCTGTACTTAGATTTTTGACATCTTCCTTAGAACCAATAACATTTTCATTTTAATGATTTCTTTAACCTCAAAAAGCGGTAGAGCCTTAAGACCTGCACAAAATACGATGCATAGCGCTCAGTTGCGAAAGTTAAAAAACACAAATATTTCTGAATTTATATATTCTATTGCTTTCATGTTTAAACGATCAATTCTAGTGTCAAATTGTCCAAACTAGCCTTGTAGGTCGTACCTGGGTCGTACCAAAGGCTTTGTGGGTCATATTTTTTTTGGTTTTTGTTTAAATTATTATCATTAAACTATCAATAACTGAAAAGGTAAAACGTAATATTTAGTTCCTATGAAAGGACCTTCCAGGGTTGCTATAACTATAGCCTATAACGTAATTTTAATTGAATTTGATTTTTTTTATATATTTAATATAAAATTGTGAGAAAACCTAAAGTGCTTAATCTGTGTTAATAAAAGTATAATTTGGGATTTTAATGGACCATAATTGTGTCGTATTATTGTGTTTATTTTCTGAACTAAATATAGACTTACTGTAATTTTATTAATTTATAAAAAAGGGGGTTCTCTCTCATTTTTAAAGTCTATTAAAAGTTTTTTTTTTTTTTTAGGTAGTTTTCTATACGTGTTTAAACTTTTAATGAATTTAACTATTTATTCATTTTCTTTTTAACTCTTTGTATCGTTATTTTTTAGTCGCAGTGTTGTAGAAAAATAATAATAATAAAAATCCAGTGACAGAAAAAAAAACTAAATCCTGTGCTGCCACTCCCACTTTTTTGTAGAGCATTTTATCACGTATCGTGGCAACACTGGGAGAGAAGACACCGGGTGCACGGTGCGCATGCGTCCCATGATAGTCGTGAAACTCGCTCTAGCGTTTAAAACCCGTATATAGTAATTATCCCGTGATGCCTTGCGACTGTGAAATATCCGTCCTACCTATAAACTAACCAAACCCGGTAATTATTCCCTCCTCCATTCCAAGTGATTTAACTGATTACTCCTTCATACTTTTAACTTCTTTTTTTATAAATCATGCTCACGATTATACATTTTTTTCTTATTTAACTGTGTCTCGATTTAAGAGGGATAAAATATGCAGGTACGATATACGACAAAAATGTGAGGTTTAGAAATGTAAAAACAAATCTGTTTAGAATTTTTATATTATAAATTTAAATTTAGTAATTATTAAATGTATACATCATTAGAAACTATTAAGTTAATTACATATATATATCAGGATTATATTTTTAATAAGGTAGTATAGATGGATGCACCACATGGTTTTTCAATCAACTCAATCACTCAAACGCGTTCATTAGCGACTGAATTGTGAATTATTTAATTTAATAAGTTACTCTTTTGCAATAAATTAATCATTCACTAAAAGCTTTAGTACCATTGGCGAATCGTAAGTAGATTTATAATTTATAGATAATTGTAGATTTTTATTCTGTCTTAAACTCTAAATTTTAGAGTCCAACTTCTGAACTCTAGATGTGTTATTTTTATACACGATGCGTGAATAGATAACACACATCAAAAAATAAAAATGTGATGCATTTTTACTCACATTTATCACACAGTGCTCTCTTTAATTAATTCTGCGTAATAATGTAAGAGAGCAAGAGAAATACAATAATACAATGTTAATAAACATAATTTAATAAAACCTTTCGCAGAAAAATCAAATCTCAGATGTGAGACAGTGTTGACATTTTCTCCGCTTCATGAACAAATATTGAATCATAGATATATGTTTTTTTGGCATTGAATCCAGTGTTACCAGTTTAGCCAACTTTATTATGCCTCCCCATCTAAAGACAAATGCCATGGTGCGCTCCTATTGGCGAAATATAGCACTAAAAAGTAAAAAATTGAGCTACCTGGTACTACTACCTTAACTTCCTGGTACTGCGTAGGTCAAGTAAAAAGTAAAAAATAAGGTTCCCTCATTTTTTTTCATGTGTAAGGCATTTTTTATTGCAATAAATAAGTATACCATCTGAAAGCTTGTTCTTCAAATTATTTTTCTACATAGTCACAAGATTTTTCTACGCATTTTTCCTGACGAGTTATCCACTTCTGAAAACCCGCTTCGAAGAACTCCGCCGCCAGTCCACCAATGAACTCTGTGGCCGCTTCCTTTACCTTTACCTCTTCATCTGTACAGAAGCGTCCACCCAAGTGTTGCTTCAATTTCGGGAAAAAGTGGAAGATCAGGGCTGTAGAGGGCATGATCAAGCAATTGAGTACATCAAGCAATTGCAGTACAGATTAAGAGGTGAAGGAAGCGGTCACCAAGTTCATAGGTGGCCTGGCGGCGGAGTTATTCGAAGCGGGTTTTCAGAAGTGGATAATTCGTCAGGAAAAATGCGTAAAAAAATCTGGTGACTATGTAGAAATATAGTTTAAAGTACAAGCTTTCAGATGGTATACTTATTTATTGCAATAAAAAATGCCTTACACCTGAAAAAATGTGGGAACCTTATTTTTTACTTGACCCTCGTATATTTAAATACTTCGCGTTTCTATTGGCGAAACATAGTACTAAAAATGAAAGCTGAGCAACCTCCTATTATATCCTAACTTCCTAGTATGTAATAGATTTAAGAGTCACTTTTTTCATGTTGTTTTTTGCGTGACGGAAATTTCTTCTGCCCAACAATATATCCATGTTAAAATAGGAAACAATTCTTTAAACTTCGGGTTTCTTTTTACGCTTTACGAAGTGTACATCCCTAAAATTTGTTACTTTTTATTTTTCAACTTTTTTTTTAAGTTTCTGTCCCTTTATCGTTGCCGTCAGGTATGTATTATGTAAAGAGTTTTTGCCCTTAATACTCGTTGCGTCGCATCCTCCCCACCATGCTCTCGATGTCTGCAGCTTCATTAAATTATGACAGACATCTCTTGCCTGTGTTACCCTTCTCGTTTAGCCAAAAACCCTTCCACGACGCCAAGACCCTTTAAATATTACTTTGCACACCGTCTGAAAATTTTGGACTCCATTAACCCTTTAGCATAATATGTCTATGTAAAGGTCCCGTTCACCCTTCATGTTTTCCATTAACAATTGTTTTAATTATGCATTTTTTTCCACCCAACCTTTTTTCTTTAAAGTACGTATACGTAATACATACTTTTCCCCCTTTTAATTAACCTAGAACTCATTATTAAAGGTATGAAAGTTAAAGTTAAATGTAATTATTTAAATGGCTTCTTCAACAATAAGTATATTTATTCATTCAGGTTCGTCATAAAGATCTTCGTATTGTTTTTAAAGTTTTATACTTCTTTGTATTACTACATGCATCGTACAATTGGAATACATATATACACTAAAGAAGGCACAACTGACCAGTTTATAGTAAGAAGCAAACCATAATAGATATTAACACAGGCCGGTGTTTTTCACTTAAGTAAATCTCAATCGATGTCTTAACTTAGTTGCAGGTCCCCCCCCCCCTCCTCTCACCTTCTATATTATTATTCAATATAATAAAATGTTGTGCTCATTGTTCTATTAACATTAAATGTAGTCATCATTCCTACTTTTCTTTTTTGCATTTTTCTCCTTGATTCGTTCAAGTATTTTTTTTTCCTACATTGCCGTTTTTTTCTTGTTGTCGCCCTCTTTTGTCGTGCTTGTATCGGTCTAAGAGGATATTTCATGTATTGTAGTTTATAGATGCGAGGAGCCGAGTATGTCACGGTTGAACTCCCGGTAGCCGAAGCGAGTATTTTCACGCGCCCGCTCTCTTGATATGTCACTTTTTTCCGCTCCATTATCATTATGAAAGAGAGGGGGGGTTCCCGCTATAAAGATATCGTCCACGTTTATAAAACCTTGTCGCCCTCACTCAGACTTCCTTAAAGACTTTCTTGTCACATTATCTATGTCGCACCTTTTTTTTTGTCTTGGTTTATTGGAAAAAAAGGTGTTATTTTTACCTCGATGTCGCACCTGAAGAAAATCAGGCTTACCCTTTTTTACGTTCTTCCCGTGTCCTACACTATTATACCGTTTAACTGGACCCGTTTTCTCTAACAGACTCTTTTACATGACAATCCCATAGTGTTTCGTCGGTGATCTTTTTATAAACCTTCTAGTTTATTAAGTCACCGAGCTTCTTTCACATGCACCTTCTTATAACATCTTTTTCACTTCCAACCTGAGAATCTTGTCTTAGGTTGCGTGATATCTTTATTCTTTCATGTCATACACAGCTGTGTATTATTTCCCTTAATAATGCTTTATGATAGACAAAAGCTTAGATGTTATGTGTACATAAAATGTTTTTATTTAGATTTATTTCCCACGAGGGTTAGAGTACATAAACAACACATATTTTACTAAAATAGTTTTGTGCTGTCCGGGATTTAGCGTAACTTGCAGTATGGATTTATTTTAAAAATCTGTTGAACCAATTTATGAGGATATTTAAGATCATAATTAAAAAAAAAACAATGCAAACAAGTTTTTATTACGTTTACAAACAATTAAAGCTGAAAACCATACCTGGTACTTCTTTAGATGGTTACTCCCCTATGTTTTTTTTTATTATAAATGACAGGCTAAATAAATTTAAAGACAAAGGGTTGTTTAGTCCAATGTACTTTGGGACAAAGGAATGTCACACTTCTGTTTTTATAAGAGGAGTAACAATCTAAAGAAGAACATTCCGTACACATCCTTTAGATTGTTACTCCCCTCTGTTTTGTTTATAAGGGGAATAACCATCTAAAGAAGTGCCCCATACCTTTTATCGGCTTTATCAATCAGATTATAGATCAGGCATATTTATATACATGTACCTCCATATGTATATAATAAACATATATTTTAAGCTATCTTTTCTGAAATCGTCCTTATATTACGGTAAAAAAAACACCAACCTATCTGAGTTGCGTTCTTAAAGTAAGGCAGAATGCCAGATGTTAAGAGGAGCAAAGAATATGAACTTTCACTCTTTCAATTTCATTGGATCCAGATTTTATTCGTTTAGATTCTGGTTCCGTTGAGGTTCGTATACCTCTTCAATCTCTACCTCACTTAAGAATACAACTAACTACAAATTGGTATTTGAGCTAATATGAATCTGATCGCTTACAATATCTGAAAAGGTTTAATTATACTATTGTAGTCACTAAAATACTAACTTATCTATAACGTGTGTGTATGCTTTAATACAAATATCAACTGATTATAGATATTTTAACCTCTTAAGTTTGTTTTAAATTGATTCTTTGATTATAAAAACTGATTATGTCCTTTGAGTTGTATTGATTATTTTATTGGCGTACTCAATCAACTAACTGTCTAAACACTTTTCCCCAAGCTAGGTTGACCTAAAATATAGTTTCCGCTTAAGCTTCCAGTATTTTGATTTCATGATTTTGGGTTTAGTGGTTAGTGTTACATTCTTCGGTATTAAAATCCTTAAAACTATGAATAATAAACTATCGTAGTCATATAGATGGATTAGCTTATAGATTAAAAAATCTGTCTAAATTCCTTGACTGTATATTGCACTTTCTTTAATATATATTAATACCTTCAACGTTATTGTGAGCAGTGTGAGTCCATCGTCATTTGTGAGGTTACAATTTCCAGGGTAAAAAAAATTCTCCTATGTAATTTTATTTTCGAATGCTTCAAAGTTATTACCAAAGTTATTTTGTGTTAATAAATCTATTGTTCATTTATTATTAATGAATACCATTAAATAATATAATGAGTAGGTTTTAAGTAAAAGAAATTCTGTATAATTAATTATCTTTTAAGGATGACGTATTATTGAATGTCAGCAATTAATGCAAATGCTCTTTAAAAAATTGAAACGGACAAGTTACAAAAACACTTTGCTAGAGTGAAAACATTTTAAGAAAGACATGCTTTTTAAATGTTACAACTCATGACATATCTTTTACTACTAAGAAGACATTTTCATTCAGCGAGAAAAATCTGTTTTTAAAAAAAAAAAAAAAAAAAAAAAAAATATGGGGTAAACATATATACTTGCTTTCGTTTCGAGAACGAAAAAATATAAAAAGAGACGCTGGAATGTCTTGAACCAAAGTGACAAGAAAGTGACAAGGTAACGGAGGGATTCTTGATCAAGCCGCTGTACCGTCTTGTCAGTTTGGAATGACGCGAAGCTCGTAAACGTCGCCATATCCTAAGAGGAATGAAATAGAAAAACATTTCCATTCTATAAAATGCGTTTTGAGGGAAGTGAAGGGGTGACATTTAGACAGACAACACAAAAAATATCTGTAACAATTTTTTTTATTTGAGAAAAATACGAGAAAAACTACAAGGCTAGTGATTCGACGTAATAAGGGTTTTAAATAACTTAATTTGAATTTGAATTTTTTTATTATTATTATTCTCGTTGCAATGCTCATTATCTTCATATATATGAAACGCTTCATACACAAACTTACTTCATTATTGATTGAATACGTATGATAATTTTAATAGCTGGTTAGTTAAAAAGTGTTTTTTGCACGAACGCGCTTGATTCATTAGTATAACAAACCCTGACAGTAATTTAATGTGTGATAAAAACTTCAAAAATTAATAATATAATAATCTTTGTTTGCTTATGGAAACAGAATTTCCCTGCAAAGGGGTGTAAATACTAATAAATTAAATTAATTTTGACTCATTAAGATTTATATAATGTTAAAATTGAGTAATACATACCTATTATACGTGTATTTTGAGTTCTAAACCTTAAAGACATTTGTAGGGCAGACTATTATTTAGAACCAAGGGGGAGGCTAAATTAAAAAGTGCTAATTTTTTGTTCTAATCAAACAAAGGAAAGTTCTAAAATTTATTATTAATAACTTTTATAATGATTATTCAACTACTACGTAACTTCATATATATCCCTCAGTAAAACATTTATTAAGATCTTTATAGATGAATAAATTTGCTTAAAAAACTTTCATCTCGCATGAGTAAAACTGTTGACCAGGGCTGTCAACATCCGACTATGGTCCAAGACTTGACAGTTGATTATCACGGAGTCAGAACTTAACTTTTCCTAAACCTTGTCGCCCTTGTGCGCGGAGCTCTTTTGTTCGCCATGCAGCCTCATCTGCATGTCAAAAGCCCTAGAAAAGACCCTGTGAAGGGCTCACAGTTTTCCACGGTCCCTTGGGGCACCCTTGGGCGCCGAGTCTGTAAAGTCCATTGATCTCTCGTTACATCTAACCCTCGCAACCACAAAATCCAATTTTCACGCGCATTTAACGATTTCCTGCCTTTTTGTGTAAAGTTTATTTCCCATTTTGTATTCGACACCTTTTTTTTGTCATTGATTATTTTTAAACCTTAAAACCAACTGCAACCCTATATTTAACTAATTTTTTTTTAAACTATTTGTATAACAAACATGCATGCTGACCAAAATTTCTTGTGATTTAGTTGTAATTTAATCCCTAGAAATTTTTTAACAGTATATATAAGACAGTTCTTACTTCTTATACCGTTACTAAGAATTCCACTGTTGGGCTCAATACAATGTTTTATGTCTTCCCACGGTGACCGAGTCATCTCAATGAACATTATTTCCTTACGAAAACGTGTACTCCCTCGAAGTTTTTCCTAACACTAAAACGTGCGAAACATCGGGATCTAAACCCTTCATGACACAGTAACCGTAACCACTGGAACAGCTAGAACTCAATGTTAAGACAGTTCTTCCCTAGTAACATTACAATTTAGGATAAGATACTTATAATCAATACGAAAAATTTGTTTCTTTCTTTGACTGAGTCAGTCAGATGCTAGAGCTCAAGGACTCAGTTTCAGAACAAAATTAAAATACGTAATGTTTCTTAAATTGTGACATAAACTTTTAATAATGGAATAACATGACTGGTATCAAAGTCGAAGGTATGAGAATTGGGATATTATACAAGAGATGAAATATCACCTTTTTAAATAAAAATAATTGCATTTTTTACTACCCCTGTAGACTCTTTAATTTTTTAAAATGATTTAATGACATCTTTAAAAGAATTCATATGATTTTTATGAAATTTTGGTTGGTTTTTCGAAATTAGACTGCAGATAGCACCAGATTAATTTCAACCGTGTGCGCTCTTTAAATTTTCCTTAATCCATATGTTAATTCATCTAAAAATCAAAACACTTTTGATAGATTTCAAGAGGGGGGGAGGATTATATTAATTTTAATATAATAAGTTGTAAAAGCATAAAATGAATGAAGTATACGAAATTGGACCCGAGGAAGCTATGTGCCTCACTAATTGGCAGGCTATTTTGTTGATTTTTTTCTGGAAATTGATCCCGTCAGATGATTTTCAAGGAATAGTGACATGCAATAAATGAAATATCTATGTTAAAAGGAGGGGGGTATGTTGACTAGACCCCCTTCCTTTGGAAGGTTAAGGGGGGAGGGGGAGGGGTTGGTTATATTGATCCAAACCCCTCTACAAGCTAGCTCTCACTTTGTCTCTGCGTTCTGGCCCTTATCACGGTTATCACTTTATGTATCGGTATACCTTCACCATAATACATGTAATAACATGGTCTATATCGGATTACAACTTACACGATCTTCGTGCAAGAAACCTTACATGTCGTATAGGTATATGAACACACACCAAAGACTTTTGATACATATGTAGCTTATCTTATGTATCAGTGTGATTAAATTATGCAAATGTATTTTGTACTTAAAAATTGATTGAATTGTAATTTTATAATTCATAACTTATTATTGTCGTAAACTAACTAACTCCGTGATACAACAGCCCGCCTTGTACGATCATATTTCTATAGTAAGATAGGGGTTAGTGGATCGTTTCATTAGATGTATAAAACTACAACTGACATAGCAATGTCCAACTACCCAAGTATTTGGTGATGCTATGTTCCTTACCTATTTTTCGTATTTAAATTGCTAAAGTGGTCAATAGCAATCTTATACCTTCTTAATCTAAGATTATTTCCGTATTCAGCCGTCATTTTAAAATCAATAACTTGGTCTTTCGGTGTAATATGCTCACCAAAGGGTTGAAGCCCGACGTACTGCTTCCACTACGGGAAATATCTTCTGGGGTCTTACTCGATGCAAACACTAGATATACTGATGACTGCAGGGAAGAACAGCGTATTTATTCATATTGCTGGTTTTCTAGACAGTACCTGAATTTCTCGGGGGTTCCTTTACTCGAGGTTATCCCTTCTTTGTCGGGATGATGCAATGAGGCAGGTGCTGCCTTCTTCGGTGATCCTTCGTCGAGCGGGTAATATATGAAGTCTCCACACGGGAACTGTATGAAGTTCCTCACCCCTGAAGATGCTTCCAGTAATTGGAGTGGAACGTCGGACTTCAACTTCTTCGTGACGCGGATTGAACCAGAAAAACAATGTTATTGATTACGAGTCAATCTGCGGAAGCCTATTCACTATGTCCTCTTATAATTTACATTATACTCTTCGAGTAATATTTAAAGATAAAATTACAGTGTAATATTTTCAGAACAGGTTAACCAATTCATAAAAATAAAAAATAATTATTTTCACATGGCATAATATATGTAATTTCCAAACAACAAACTTTCCCACTGAAATCATATTAGTCTAATTTGTATTTTTACAAGAATATAATTCGAAGTAAATTGTTTTAAGTAAAGTTACCGTTTATGTTTATATATAAATTCATGTGAAGTATAATTTTTGTTTCCGAGTATATGTGCAGACAATTTGGACTAAATTAAAGTATTATATTATGTATATGCTTAGATTTAATATTTTTTTAAAAAATGGGATAATAAAAAAATAACATAATATGTTTTGAATGGAGGAGACGAATAAAAATCACTGCACTATTTGTATAAAAAAAAATGGTCTAAAATATAGGTCAGATGTGGGCGGGTAGTGATTACTGTTGGGTAGGTACTGTAACCGGATATAAAGGGTAGCTGTATTAGTTAAAACATTTTTTCTCTAACCGCATGGCCGACACAAAGGAGCTTAACTAGGGTAAAATAGTATGAAATTGGGGTAACTTAAAACATATTAAGGGCTAGTGGTAGGGGTAGTTAAACGTAATAATAAAAATCAAAATATTTGAGTGGTTCTTATTGAGAGGGTTAGTAGTTCCTGTTTTTTGAAGAAATAAGCCAAGAGAAAATTGCTATAATGATTATTTTCAAGGGTTAAACTAAGGTTGACCTTTTAACCCCTCTTATTTTTTTATTATAATGTATAAAAATTGTCTTTTCAGTTATTTTGGTAGCTGTTGAAAATTACTGTGATTAGTATAATTCCGTCTTCTTTACAAGTTTAAAATATCCAACATGTTTTTCGGTTGTTTCTTGCGTATGTATAAATCTTTTGTATGGTTATGAAAATAATTATGTTGCTTTGGTATTTTGTTTTTCTACAAAATATAGTTGCGGGGTTGTTTGTTTTTTAGTATACAAATTCTTGGAAGATTTGCTGCTATTCTAAAATTTGAAGTATATTACTGTCTGTGGTTTTTTATAAATTTTTCTCAAGTTAATATAAATTTAAATTTAAAACGTAGAAATATATTTATTAGACAAAAATCCCGAACAATTCTAGAAAATATTACCAAATGAAATAGTTAAATTATACTGCTAAGCTGAATCGATTTTCTAAGACGTGTCCATTATTGTTGATATCAGTAGAAGGGAAAACGTAAAGAAGAGGTTTTCTAAGGGACTTAATAACGGCTGTGTATTGAGGTTTGTGTGTGAGGAGCTGTATGCGTGTGTGTGTGACAGCAGACACTTAAGTTCGTGCTTGTACACGCCCATCCTCTTAAGTGGCCGTGTCTTAAAGTTGCGCTGCTCCCGCTATCTGGCGCATCTCTCCGGCCACCTTTTTCTTTTCTCTCTTCTTTTTTTTTATTTTATTTTACCATTTTTCTCCTCTCAATATGAAAATAAATTAACGATGAAGTAAAGAAAAGACTCTTAAAGATAAAGATTTGGAGACGTCGAAAGTGTATATAATAACGTTAAATCTTGTAAGCTGCGTTATGATAGAAGCATAAGGACTTAGACTAAAACTATAAAGGAGTGTCACGTACGTGAAAGGAAATATTTAAAGATTGGAAATTAAAAATCGTGGAAGATAGAATTGGTCAAACTGAGATGTAGGCGTCAGCTTATAGTTTAATACTAAAATGCACTATTCCTTTAAATTATGAAAAAATATTTCTAAACTTAAGACTTCATTAATATATAGAAAAAGCCACTGTATAAGACCTTTTATAGATCGTTTTTGATTTTTCTTTTTTTTTTATAAGCTCTTGCAAAGTATATTCAAATTGATAAAGATTAGTCCTGAGAATGATTCTCCGAATACCTTTTTTTTCTAAAGGACTGACATTAGACTGTAAATTAAGAAAGGGAATAAAGTGAAAGATATAATTGAAAAGTTTAATGTTGGTATGTCGTGGATGAAGGCCATTTGATACTGTGATCTTGGTAGGAGTCGTTTTGAGAAGTTATCTTGTTCATCCAGTGTCCGAAGTTTGAGTCGATGCGTGTGGAGGTTCTCTTGTAAGTCTTTAAGAGTGTAATCTCCTTTGCTCTTAACAGGTCGTTATGTTGCGTGAAATGTCCTGAAAACGAGAAGGCCCTCGAAAAATAGAAGAGATGTTCTCGGACCTCTTTAGTGTAAAGGGAAGGTGGATTTTTCTTATCCCGTTTAAGGACACGAATGCTTCCGAGGGTCTAAATTGTTTATGGAAAGGAAACGGACATGATTTATAACCTTTTAAATGAGTCTTTACCCTTTTTCTGTTCGGATATTGAAGCGAAGCGAGCAAAGTTAAAAAAAAACTTCGTGCTTGACACGCCCCCACGTTTCGGCTTTCTTTAAATAAAAACAAAAAAAAATGTCGTAACGAAACGAAAAAAAGTCTGGAAACAAAAATAATAAAATGGACATTCGAGAGAAAAATACCCTTCATCCGGCGTCTTATTTATGAGTAGTTTGATTTTTTTTTTTTTACTTTTTCTTTAAAAAAAAAAAAACGAGAAGACATTCGAACTGCGGACTCGTTGAAGAGACCTGAGAAGTGACCATTCTCATTTTTTATTCTTCTTTGATACCAAGTTCTTTTTTTCTTATACCGGTTTGTTACATAGGTTTCAAGTTGGGACTTACTTTTTTTTAGGGTATAAGTGGGCGTGAATATACTTTTGAAGCATCATGAAAGTTAGGCGTCCTCTTTACCTTTAGTTTGACCATTAGTAAAGAACAAATACAGAAAGATATTCATGTGGCGCTTTGTGGGAGGTAATTAATAAAAATCCTTGAGCTATTTAAAACGAATATTAACGAACATTACGAATGTTATTATTTTTTATATTATTTTTTTTCCTATTAAAGACACAAACACACACACACACACACACACATATATATATATATATATATATATATTTGTATGTAGTAGTTGGCATCCTAATTGTAATTAATATATTTTTATTTACAATAAAACTTTATATTAAGTTTTAGCTTGTTCCAAGTTATTGTTGTAGCAGTATATATTAAACCGAATAAATGGTGATGCGGTATTTCCCATGGAGCAATTTCCACTGTCACCTTTACCCTTATTTACTAGAGAATCAACATAATTGTCAAAGGAACAGTGTATAACATTTTCCATGAAAATCCTAACTAAGGAAGATGGAAGTATGATGGAAAGGATGATGTTATTTAAGCCTTTATGTTGCCTCACCCCTGAGGTCGCTGCCGTTTTGCGGGATACTTGTTGAATGGGAAATGAAAGCCTATATGTGTGCTTCTGCTCCTGTTCCTGCCGTGGGGTAAAGCCCTGAAGTGAAGGGCTCAGTTGTGTCGCATCCCGAGCTGGTAATATTATCAACAGCCCTCCCTCCTTACTTTACCCTCGTCGTTATCCCATCTTCGCTTTGTATAGCCTACCAATTCACCCTCAATTCAGCCTGTTTCATTTATAACCCGGTAGTAGCTGACGGGGAGCTGGGTTTCTATCTAGAAAGCCTGCGGCATCCTTCCCCTTCGATGTATCAAAGCTTTTTCCTTGGTTTCCAACTTCAGCCACTTTGCTGCATCTGATGACTTCCTTAGGGGCCTTGCTTAGGGTTTGTCTTGACAGTTGCCTCACTGACACAGTTTAAATGACACTAATTCTTAAAATAAAGTGTTGGTATCTCATGACTGGATTAAGTTAATCACCTTGGGACTCCTTTGCTCTTTTCATTAAACCTAAAAATTTCTTTTTTGACAATTGATTTTCCTAATTGAAAGTTAATATTATGAAATTATAGGAAATCTGATAATAGTCGATATTAACATGTTCGTCCAATATGGTAGTGATTTTTAATACCTGGTTTCATTACTTATCTTTTAGAATGTTGAACTTTCTGCTTCGAATTCCCATCGAATAAATCCATCAGCCAACGGATGAATATGGTCAGGCATTTTATCCTTTCAACACTGAGATAAGTGAAAATTAAAAGTTGAGTTTAATACTTGCATGGAAAAGGAATATTACTAGATAGGCATATACTATTATGGGTTTGCCGGTCCCGAGTTTCGTGCATGAAGGTTGTCTTCCAGAGGCAGAAAAACGTTAATTGAAGTACAAAATATAATACGATGGGAAAAGCCAGCGTTATTTATCTGGGCGAAGGCAACGGATGCGGTGCCTTCCCCATTATGGTAGCTTTAAATTAGAATATTTGCCAGTTATTAAAGTCTCTCGGCTGTTATAATGTCCGAGGGGTTTAATGGGTAGGTTGGTAGGAGTTTTTTGTCCGTCGAGCGTGGAGGGAGTCTCTCCGTGCGAGAGGCCTGTTATTTGAGGCCGAGTCGAGGTCGTTGTATATGGGGACGTGGATATTAATCGAAGGCGGGTATCCGAGGAGACCCCGTAGGTCGATCGGTCGTCCCGATCCGGTCCGAGTTGGAAAAAGGGGGTTGATTGCCGGCCTTAATGCCCGGGCACCTGTGTGCGGGACGGGTCCCGAACGTGAGCCCATTACCCGCCAACCCCTCGCCAGTTTCCAGCACGGCCTGAGGACGGTAGTTACTCCGGGCCGGTAGCGGGCCCGGGGGACCTAGGTCTTACGGACCATTACAGCGCAACATCGCGCACCGGGATCGTGCGCCGATTGAGGCCCTCGTTATTCGTCCCGCTCCGTACCTTTTAAGGGAGCGTTATTGAAAGAGATCTTTTTTATTAAACATGGGTCGGGGGAAACGAGAAAAAAATAACTATCTGGATGTGGGTGCAGGCGATAGCTTCCCACTTTTCTCCCTGATCCCCTCGAGGTCGTTTTTAATAGGTTCTAAACCGGACGAGGAGATAGGACGGATACAACATGATGTCGGTACAGAATCAGCGGTACCTCTGTTATAATTCTTCTGTGTTTCGATGTAAAATTACGGGAGTATCATCAGATAGAGCGAGTTTTACACAGCTCAGTACCGAAGTTGTTAGGCTCTCAACCACCTCGTAACTTGTTCTCTGCTCGGTTACCCTGGATCCTGGGAGCTAGTAGCCTCCTCTTATTCCTTACACACTCTCTCAGACTCGTTCCTCCTTTCCAACTACTCTCGAAATTAGGTTTTATGCTAAAAAAAAAATCTCGGATTCAAGCAGATTTAGTTTAAAATGATGAGCTTTAAATAAACTTATGTTTTTAGAGGAGTATTAGACAAAAAATGGCTGTTGATAATTTAAATCTAGTTCTTCAATAGTATACATTGATTAATCACTTTCTAATAACTGTTTACTTTGTTTACAACAGAAATTGAAATATTAAATTAATCGAAATACTCATTGATTTTAAAAAATATAAAATATCACTTAAATAATAAATACCTGAGTAAATTATTTTATAAAGCGTACCTACCAGTGGCGTATCCAGCGGCTAGGTCTGGGGGGAGCACATTGTTAAGATTTGGGGGG
>KZ651236.1:105446-124840 GCA_001010745.2 Gerris buenoi
GGGGGGGGGGGGGGGGGGGGGGGGGGGGGGGGGGGGGGGGGCACGTGCCCCCTGTCCCCTCCCCCCCTGGATACGCCACTGGTACCTACTTTAATTTTACCATGCTATATTAACAAAAAAATGGCAAGAATCTGAATTACTAGAATCTACCCTATAAAACAAATTTTTCTGCTCATAAAACCATTTGGCTAAAATCAATTGAGAGAATGGAAAAACGTGGTCCCTCTGGGAGCTGCACTTTATACAATTTTCATGTGAAAGTAAAACGAAAGGGGGATTTAAGAGTAGAATATTTTTGAGTTTGGGCGAGGGTTGCCAGGCTGTGGGACATGTGTTTAATCCTTTTAAACCTTGGCAGGTCGGTACGACTGCTAGGGGTTGATATGTCAAGCCTCTGCGCTGCACTGAGAATACCAATATACCTCTATTACCTAATATTCTGAGCGTCAGTTCACCAGCTACCGATAATCCGGCAAGGTTATTGCTTCTCTGGAGTAAAAAAATAGAAATGTTTTCAATACGGATCTGGGATCAGTCGAGTGTTAAGCAGATGCCCTCGCAACTTTATGACAATGGTATGACAATGAAACCTTTATTTGCAACACGATGTTGAACGTTTACTGTGCAATATACCAAATAAAGAATATAAAAAAACAAAACGGTTGCGCATAATATTGATTAAAGTTTTCTTCCCCTAGATTATTTAGTGAGTGGGTAGTCAGAAATATTATCTTAAAAAAACCTTTATTATCCTGTTGATGTGACATTGTAAATTTCATTTTGTAATATTCTGTTTTTAAATTATATAGGTGTACGAGTATGTTTGTATCGATGGCTAAGTTGATAACTTATTATTATTAGTATATGCCTTCTTACTAACCACCTAGCGTAATTTTATTATTAAAACCCTTTTAAACGATTTTTTTTAATATTAATTATAGTTTTTATTATGTATTAAATTATTTGGGTTTTTAAAGAACTTTAAAAAATCCTATAAAAATAGTATTAAATTAAAATATAAGTTTTGGTATAATAAGAGTGTTAAAAGATGAAGATAAAAGTGTATTAGTGTACTTTTTTCGTGTTATTAAAATATCATCTTACTGTTGAAAATCACGCGTTTCATTTTTATCTAACTCTTTAAGGTAAGAGAGTCAAGTAACAAAGAAAATAACAGTAACTAAACAGTAAAGAGATATTTATTATGTGGAGGTCGGGGTGAGTATAAAAATGTGGAAGTAAGTGATAAAAAAAAGTTAAGTTAAAGATAAGCTAACGCGGAGAAAGGGGTTTTCGGATAAACTATAAAAGAAACGAGGAGTTGAAAAATGTAATTAAAGTTATAAAATATATATATGTATATTGTGTCGAGAGGTTTTTATTTATTGGACTTAGAGTAACAGAAGGGTAGACCATGAACAAATTGTAGTGCGTGCCTAGTGTTGGGGGGTTTAAAGAGGGTGAGTAGTTTTTTTAAAGGGGGAATTTTATCAGTTTTGATCTTGGAACAAGGTGACTACAAAACACCCTACCTTTGATATCTTGCTACATTATGTTTTTTGTTAGATGTTAAGAGGATTCGGGAAGGGGGCGAAAAAAAAAAGATTATATATGTGAAATAGTATGATTAAGAGTGTAGGCCCCTGAGGAACTCCCTACGTCAGAGACATGTGTCTTATGTGTCTACTCAACAAAAATATTAATAAAAAAAAAAAAAAAAATTCTAGCTCCACTGAATAAAAAAGTGACTTGATGTAACAAGCCTGCAGGGTTCAAATCAACGCACAACTCCTCGATATAAAGAAGGGCCCTTTTGTCCTTGTGTGTTAAAAATAAAGCGGCGAGAATACCCTGAAGGGAATTCGGTTCAGGATCGGTTCTGAGATAGATATCTAAAGTAAGGTTCCCCAGTGCCTCGCTAGGTTCAGGGCGGCTGGTTGTGTCTTTTTATTTTTACCGTATATATAATGTTTGTACCTATGCCATGCTACAACCCTTTTAGTTGTATTACCTTGCAAGGAATTAATAAATTATGTTTGTAATGCATGGCATTAGCAGATTCTATAATAAGTTATTGTGATTTAAGATAGTCTTGTTAATATTTACAAATAGAATAGAGTCTACATTATTTTTATCCATGGTTTTCAATTCTACACTTTTTAGAATTCCTGCAATTCCTTATATAGTGGTCACTGCAATTAAATGCAATGTAAAATAATTATTTAATAAAAATTTACTATCGCTACTAATGTCACTACAAATATACAAAACTATAATTTGTCATAATGATTTTTTTTTTTTTTTTTTTTTTTTTTATAAACATGAAAAACTTATAATTTCCTGTTTCTTATTGTTTCAGGTGAGTGCTTCAATATGATACAATTTTAATATCACCCAAAAGGTCACGTAAGTTACATGAATATCAGCATCAGTCTTACGATACTTTTATACACTGGAATATTAATATATTGCTGTTTTTAATTTTTTATATTAGTTTCGATTTAATTTGTGTGTGGCTACGACTAATTAGAAATGGATTTCAGAATCTATAAGTTGACCTAGATTGTGAAAAAGAATTTACTTGATAGAATCCATCGAATTTTAAGGGTTAATATTATGATTATTATCATATCTATATAATACTATAAAAAGGATTTATAATAAAAAAAATTGATTTTATGATTTTTTTTTTTTTTTTTTTTTTTTTTTTTTTTTTTTTTTTTTTTTATAAATAATTCTAAAAATGAATTTAAATTGGCATTTTATAAATGTTAAAATAAAGTACATTTAATTAGAAATAATATCAATTATTTATAAGATTTTTGTTTAAAGAAAAAAATTCTCTTCAACTTAATTTTAAAGGGTCGAGTTTTTTTTACATGGCATTTCTAAGGGCGCTCTGGTGCTAAGGGCCCTAAGATGGAAGGAACGAAAGAGTACTGTAGTCAGTAGGGAGCAAATGCCCTCTTGCTCCTAATTAGCATCCTTAGCATCCTTTAGCAAGGAAAAGACTTGAAACAACAAAATATTAAAATCCCCACCCCATCTTTTTCCCTCTAAAGTCTATTGAGACGCCAAAAATTTGCATTTTATACTCTGAGTCCTCCCACTCTTTCTTATCCCGAACCTCCTCTATCTTCTTGCAGTTCAACCCCTTCACCGAAATACTTCCAGACTTTATTTCAACAGCCTAAACTCTTTTCTTTTCCTTCAATCTCCTCTGGGTACTTAGATAAAGTACACCCTTTTTTTTTATCTAAGTATAAAAAAAATGTGTAAAACTTGATTTTTTCAATCTTTATTTCTTTTAAGGGGAAAAATAAGAATTGTTAGTAAGATGTTTTTAAGTTAACAAAAAGCATTTTAATTTTTCCTCCTCTTCAAATTTTCTTGAAGAATTTTAGCATAATTGAAAAAAAAGCAGATTGGGGAAAAAGTTTAAGAATGAACAATTTATTTTTGACAAATTGTGAGAGGGTTTTTGTTTCAAGTATTTAAGTTTCGCGAATTACAAGTGGAGTATTAAATACATAGTTATCAATTCATAAAAAGTCAAGTCTGCGCTTGCTTCACATCTGGAATCAAGCTAAAACACTATTAGTCCAAATATTCTTATGAAGACACGGTATATTGGGTCGAACCTAGATTGTTAAGGTAAATTTGAAGTTAATTGAGTGAGTTTAGGATTTCAATGTTAGAAAAACAATCAGTCATTCTTTGGACAACTCTTGCACGATATAAAGCCCCATCCTAGTCTTAAAATCCTTAAATGGTTACTAATCATATGGAGACCTAGATTGACATTTTTTTAAAAGAAATATGCTGCTTTTAGACCACAATGCTTTGCCTACTTCGATTACCTCCTTAAATTCCTTCTTTCTTATTAATAATAATTTATTCAAGTTTATGTCCCAGCAACAGAAGAGTGGGTTTTAATAGTTTTTTCCTAAACTCTGTTTTAACACATCATGGTCATCGGTCATCTTCCAGACAGCTTTGAAACCCCCTTACGTTTGATAGAATATGCTTGATAAATTTTTTTCTATGGGATGTCGAGATCTTTGGTATAAAACTAATGTCCCGGAGGTCATCTGAGATATTTATTTTTTTGTTTTTGGTTCCTTAGTGTGATTAGCATGACGTGTTTAAGTGCGGAGCGTGTTCAAGATGGCCGCCGTTCTGTTTGTCTGTCCTTGCCCGGGGCGGCAGTCCCAAGCCTTCTAGTGACAATTCTTTAACCTCCTCCAGACATCTCTTCTACAGTTTTTATAATAATGATCTCCTGCCAAGGCGAACGCCGAAAGATAAAAGCGGATATTAGCATACTTAATATTCTTACCTCGAGGCTAACCTTAACGTTACAACCCAAAAGCCATCGCTATAACAACATTAAACTTTTTTTTCGAAACTTCTTTTTTAAAGATACCGTCCTTATAGACGTAGGAAGACACAAAAAAATTAATAAGCTTCTAAGAATATGTCACTCCGTCTTGTGGCAAGGGAACGGGTCTTAGCTTGAGGCCAAACTGGACCCTCAACCCCTTATTAAATATGGACAACTTAATAAAATATTAACCTCCCCTTATGTTTGTCTGGTATATACACATATAGTGTACGAACACGATTAATAATTCACGTAACTGTTCATAAACCAATAACATTTAAAACAAACAATTTTGTAACTAAAGTGAAAAATACTAACTACATGTACAATATCTCGGAATCCAGATTTATCCCGGGATACTCACTTATGTAGTTAAAATGGTATAAAAATGTTTTTTTGTTTTTTTGTGTAGTGTTATGTTACTATCCTACTATTGACCCGTGTATAATATTTGATGAACATAATTGTGTGACATTACCTCGGTAACTACTTTTTTTTGCTAGGAAAGACACGGTTTCATACAGGTTTCATTTTTCTGAATGTGTTTACTAAATTTAATTAAAGTTGTTTAGTTCAAACAAGTACTCTATGGTAATTTTAATGGATGGAAAGAGAATCTTAAGTTATTGTTAATACAAAGTCATTTGAATGGTCATAAATCCGAATGAGAAAAAACAAACATTTTCTTTGGCTGTACAAATCAAATGGCATATGTAATAAAAAAAAATAAAAAAATTCCACGAATACTATCACTATTAACTATGTATATACACCTAAGAGATAGATAGATAGAGCAAGAGAGAGAGATTTCATAAATAGAAAAAGGAAAATCAAATACGTCGTCTGAATTACTATAAATTAACGCTTCACTAATTTTTACAAGTTCTATAGAAGGAAAAGAAATACCTTTATCCTTTATTACGTGTAAAAAAAACTTAAAGACCCCTTGATTGGATCATTGGTTATAAAATTTCTAAAAGCTAGAAACGACAATTCTAACAATCATTACTGCCGGAGAAAAAGATGACAAATTTCCTGAGAATGACTGTTAATATAGGCGAGGAGTTGATTTTTTATTGTCGGCTCGTTAGGTTGGAACACTTGTCATCGTAGCTTTACTAAAGGTTTATTGTCAGGTTAGGCTCCCCCTCTTGTCCGATGTCTGTCCACGTCCAGATTTTCAAGTTATTACTGTTGGTCAATCTTTTTATTACTTTTTTTTTACCTTCTAAAGAAACGTTATTCAGTCAATCTGTGTCATACCTATTGTCATTTTTTTTGTCATTCGATTGTACTGTCCGTTAGATTCTTTCACTTGTTCGCACCTGTTTTCTCGTCAAAAGCACAATCATATACTTAAAAGTTTTTTCCTTAATCTTTTTACAATTCATTTTTTTTTAGATCTCCAACTGTGTTATAGACAGTTTCTTATGATTGTATGACAAATAATAGAGTGTGATAAGTTAGTAAGTTTTACAGTAAGATAAGTGATCAAGAGTGGTAATTATGTATACCTATATGAGACGTAGATAAATCTAAACTATCTACAAAGTTTGGGGCTTAACAAATAGAATATTTGCCTATGTAAACTCTTTATATTGCCTATTTCGGCGCTTCTCTCAACGTGATAAACCTTGTAGTTAAGTTTTACGTAAGTTTTAATTTTTTATGTTTATAAGTTGTTTCACTTTTTATATATACAGTCCTTATAGTTAAATAAACTAACATAACTATCGATTATATCCGATGTAGGTACATTAATGACTATTCACCTTTACCATCCTTATTAACGCATGCAACTAGCGTTAAACATATCCCTTATTATTATAATTAAAAAATCGATTTTCGACTAAATTATTAGATTCGGCTCATAAATCTTCCGATAGACATTTAATAGATGCTTTTCGTAATAGTCCAGGAGATAGTGTGCAAAATTGTGTTTGACTGGCATCAAGCTGGAATTTTGTGTAGAAGGAAATCTTTTGGTGCCATTTAAGAATATTTGTTGGTCGGCTAAGTTTATCTACGGGACATAGCTTGGAAAGAGGCATTGGAAAAATACAAACCGGTGGAGAGCGACCATGTCAATTATGATGGACAACGTGTTTTATGATCCTGAGTTCTAAATTAGTTAGTAAACCGACAAATCAACTTGATGTTAGTTTGCTACTTGATGGGTTAGTTATTCAAATATTACTTATCAAAGTGGTCACCAATTAAGTGGCAAAGTAATAAATCAAAAGTAAACTTGAATCGAGAATAATACATCAGAAAAATTTTTAATTTTAAAAATGACTATTTAAGATTTTTTTGTAAGGCTACTAATCAGCGTAAGGTCTAGCTGACAAAAAACATATCTGATAATTCAGATTTTTTTTAACGAATTTGCATATGATGATTGGTAATTTGTGAGGTTTTAATTTTATTATTGTAATCACTCTTAAAAAACTATAAGTACATATAATCAATACAATGTTTCCGGAACGCAGGTATTTATCTAATCTCATATACAACCTTTTTTAAATGTTATTAATAGATTTTATACTTTTAATGATATTATGCCACGAAATCTTTTGCTGTAATTATATCTTTCTCTTTAGCTCTCATTGAAGCAATATATTTTAATATAACAACAATTAGAGAGATGAATCCTTATTTATCACAAAGTACACAGGGGAACGGTTATTCTTGGTCATATATTATGCATAGATTGGAATGAAAGAAATCATAACGCATTCGTATTCTGTTAAGGGTGGCTTATTATTGAATGTCTTATGTGTAATAAACATGCAACATATCTTTTCCCTTGTGTTTTGTTTGTGGTAATTAATTTTAGACATTTTTTTAAACTAATTGTTTTGGTTGTGTGCCGACAGTTTTAATATATAGTTTGTAACTTGTTCTAATTGTCTTCAGTCCATTAACTTGTTTTTTTTTTCTCTGGACTGTGAAGCTATATCTCTTCCTTATATATTTTTTTTTTAAAATGAAGGGAGATGTCTATGATTTATTTTTCCCCTGTTCATATAGTTTTCGTGATTTACTGACGGCGTTTTGTCACTAATGTTATCTAATAGATAAAAACTTAACATGGTGGCTTTTTTTATCTTTTAAGTTGAGTGAAGATAGTGAAATATGGCTCTTTAGTTTAGATGTATATAATGAAGATAGGAAGAGCCCGAGCAGATGGCCCTCAGACACATCTGTCCCTTTCCACCCCCAACTTTACTCTAAAACCCCGTCCGCCATTTTGTATTTTCAACCCTTATCCTTCTCCAAGGGTCTCCCTTCGGGTGCCCTCACGCTTGTATATTCAGAAGCTTAATTTAATATCCCCCCCCCCACCACCACTCTGTCAGGACTTAATCCTTTACGGGGGAGGTCGAATATCTAGACCCTTTCCCATCCCACTTTTGTCCTTCAAAATTACAAACTCAAAAATTTTTTTTTGTTGGATAGCTGGGATTTTATGAAAATGGAATGTTAATCAAATAGAAATATTATTTAACATAGAAACGGGAAAATATTGTGGATTATTATGTTCTTTAGTCAGCTGCTATCAGTTATCATATTGCGCTGCTACAATGCAGTTTTGAATTTGGTCATCAACAGGACTAGGCTTAGTTTACCTACCCCACCCATTTACAATTTACAGATAAAATAGTGACTGCAATAACAACTATATACCGATATGCTATATCCTCACATGTGCGCAATTTACTTAATTACATAAACAAATTTTATAGAATGGTTCTATTCATATGCATTTAATTACTCCGTTATACAGATAAATCAATATTTCAGTCCAAATTCTTTACATGTTCGATGGATCCCCTCTTTGTACTACTACTACATCCGATTATTTTTTATATAGTGATCAAAAAATTAAATTATTATTTTTAAAAAGAATTTGGTTTGAAGAGAACGTCTCAAACCTCTTAAATACAATAACCACCTCTAACTTTAATAACAATATACATATTTAAAGACACCTGTGGGAAATGAGAGATTATGATGTATTTAGATATAATTTAGAGATGAGTAGTTAAGATAAGTTCTTGCAAGTTAATTCTTGTATTCAAAATTTTAAATTATACATAATATATGGACTTAACTTTTGTTTATATATGAGCAGAAATTCAGAGTATAGGTACATTACTAGTATCAAATTTAAGTGCGCATTTTTAACATTTAAACTTTCTGGTGATAAAAGGTTAAGTATAAAAAAGTTATTTCTGTCTCTTTAATAGCTTCCTATAAATAAGTAAGAACTGTATTCTATCCTAAGTATAGTATTTTTTATTTTGTTTCGCTTTAAAGAGTTATTGATGAGTAGTGGTTGATAGGATTCATTCAAATGCTAATCAAATTTAGAAAATGGGTCTTTTTGTTTCCTTAATCGCTGCTGTTGTGTCCTAGCTCTTTCCTATGTGAATCGATCGGGATAGTAGGATGAGGGTAAAAAAAAAACTTGAAACGGGTTTACGAGGGAATGGCGATGTGGGTTATGAGAGGGGTGACGAATGTATAAAAAAAAATAACAATCGAGAGACCGCTAGGGCTTGATGGATGTCCACCGGTGCGGATATTTAATAATGGACTCGATATGTACTTTCAGTAAAAATGCAGCGCATCCCTTTTAAAAGAAATAAAAAAAGCTTCGATCGATTTCACAAACCCATGTTTGATTCAGGGACGCAGACATGCGGAAATAGCTAGGTCACGTGACGTAGATACCTCCTGTTGTGATGGCCCGCGTTAAATCCCCTATAACATGCTCAGGCCCTTGGTAATGCATGCGATGTATTGCGAGGGAGATTTTAGCATGCGAGAATTCCGAAATGCATGTCCGTTTAAATACCTTCAGCAGCTTGTTTGCCAGAGGAATCATTCAGGGATGGGTTTCCCCCTCGAAATCTCTATCGGATTATATCAGGGAACGATGGGGGATTGGAATAATCGTGGATTTCGGGTATGGCGACGACGACTTTGTGTGGACCCATGGCCTGAGTTTCCCGATTGCGGTTAATATATAATTGAAAATTTCCCACAGGCAGCTAGAAAAGGAAGGCTTACCTAACTCAAATCCGGTGCATGCTTTGGGTTAATTTCGCTTCTACCTGCCTGCAATTTAATTGGCTTCAAAAGGCTTGTAAATTCCTATTTTCCAATCTCCCAATCAAATTCGTTCGGCTGAAGGACAGAACTATAACAACCCCATTAGCACATATAACAGAATGGGTGCAAATCCTACTAAATATCAACTGCAAAAAGAAGCAGTGAAACAATAATCTTTTTTATAAACAAATTAAATTACTAAAACTAAAATTGTAGTAATTAGTTAATTTTAGCTCAAACCCTTATAACTATTTTATATTTTTGGTTTGTTTATTTTTACGATACGGTTTTTAATATTGAGACTGATAAGGAGTTTGTTATTAGTAATACAGTATATGATATTAATGACAAATTTACATGACTTAAAAATTAAAAGGATGGATCTCAAATATACTTTAGTAACTTTTACTCTAAAATGCTATGTTGCTTATTGTCCTTAGTTGTTGTTTCGCTATTTTAAAGTAAAAAATGGGCTTTAACAAGCTTACGTGATAGAACATCCTTTATTCTTAACTAACTCTTGTATGATTTTAATTAAAGATTATACTTAAAGAAGCTTCTTATATTTTTAAATTAGTTGGCAGTGTTATCGAAGGAACGTGAGGTCAGGAAAAATATATTAAATTTAATTCATCCTGTTTAAAAATGTTTTTTTATAATAACAAGTTAAAGAAACGACGACGTCTGATCATTCTTGAGAACTGCAACATTTATATAAAAAAAGGAAAATCTGCAACATTGATCTAAAAAAAATAAATTAGTTTATACAAAGTAATCATTTGGAATAGGGTACCTGATCAGGTGTTATTATAATAATCAATAAACGCTAAAAAAAAAGGTCTCAAGATTCCTTGCGAATATTATTTTTTTTAAAAATCGTGAAAGTTAAAATTATATTTTTGAACTTCAGGCACCCAGTTATATTGCGGCGAAGTTTTGAAACTTGGTATTTACAGTTAAAAGTGTGTAAATATTTATATAGCCTTATTGGAAAGATACAATTTTTTAAGTAGTATCATTCTTTCACCGTGAAATTGGTATATTTCGATGTCGTAACGATGGTGCGTTGTACACTTCAAACATTTTTATAGGATTTTCAGAAAGGCTAATAGGTATTAATTTCATATTTTCTTAAGCAGAATGCTAACGTTCGGGATCTTTTAACTACGATAATATGGAACGATCTCTTTGAATAATACCTCAAAGCATTTCAGATTTTTTTGTGAACATTTTAAATTTTGTAAAATCATTATCAGCGACGGGTTAAAAGGATAAAAGTGATCACAGTTTCTATTGAAATGGCGTTGTTATATTTTATGGTTAGAAGTTTCTATAATAATTATTGCTGTGAAAGTTTAAAAAGCCAGTAGTTTATTGACAGGGAATATTTGCACATATTAGTTCTATTTTATAATGTTATTTTTTTTCTTTAGTTGATCCCCTGGATTTCCAGGAAACCAGGGGAAAAGGTATTAAGTTCTATAATGTTCTCAGGTCGTTGATTCATTTAGTGAAGATAATAATATTATATGTATGTTAAGCAACCTCAACAAAGCTTAATACAGAATATTGAAGAATAAAAATAATATTTATAGAAAAAAATGTATTGACTTTGTAAAATGTCAATTTGTCACACAATGTTATTTGTAGAATGACGAAGAATGGGTATTCTTATTGCTGTCACGGTTCTGTGGTTTCTTCAGGTAGAGGTGGGATATAATATAAGCCAATGAGAAGCCAGTCTCGCTAGAGTGACAAAGAGCAGTGACAAACGTCTAAAGTGTCACCCTTACTCCTCCTCTACTTTGTATCACCGAGCTCTCTCATTGGTCCTCTCTCCTTTCACCAATAGGGAAGTACTATAGGGAAGAATGTCACCCAATGGTAGAGGGGACATTGTGTGACAAAAAGCATTTCCCCTTTTGTCGCACCAATGGTTCTATCTCGACGGTCGTTGGGACCCAGTGTGCCTTGTACACTCAAAAAGGAGGGTGGGTAAGGATAATGACGGGCGCCATTTGGAACCGAAGCTTTGACAACAATAGGGCCATCTGTCACTTGAGGGTCTACAAGTACTTAGGGCTTTGAAGGATCATCCTTTTGTCCCTTATTCTGCGAGGATCCTGATCCCGTCTCTCTTTTCAACGTCCTCCGAAAAACATATCCTTCTTGAAGATGCGACAATGGCTGACAAAAAAGACCCTTTTTACTCGTGTTCCATCCTACCTGTATCCTTACAAAGACATTCGACCGGATAAAATACTTTTATGGAAAAACCGATAGAAAAAAAAATGTAGAAGAGTCCTCTAAAAACCGGTGTCTCCCTTCCACAGTTGTGTGACGGATACACGCAACGACGGTTCCACTCGATCGGAAAAAATCCATATCTCCAAGAAAATACACTCGTATATTGGGAAGAAACGGAGAACTGTGTTTTTTATTTCAAAATACAAGGAGCTCTCAGATCCTCAAACATTGATAAACATTTTACGTTCAAAAGTAATACAAAACAACAAAGAAACTAGCCCTGCCAGAGATTATCTTTTCATCACAACTAAATTCCATACTTCAAACACAGAAAAGGCAGCTGAAGTTTTAGTCAAAAAGGAAAAGTATTTCGAACGGTTGTAAACGTGTAAGTAGATCTGAGTATTTTAAATCTGTTTGTAGTTTATAGTTTATAGTTTATCTGTTCGCACAAACTAAATAATTGTTCAGCGTAACGAAAAGTATTTGAACTTAAATATATAATAGTAAATATTTAACATAAATCAATTAAAGTAGTTGAGTCTGGTTCGTACTAAGTATACTATTTAAATATAATTGGGTAACTAATTATAGTGCTGGAGATAGCGTGTATAAAAGTGACTGACTAATATCAAGCTAGAATTTTGTATATAAGATAATCATTTGGTGTCCTTTAAGAATATGTGGTATTGTTCGTCCGCCGAACATTGCTTGGCCATAAACTCTAAAAAGCAGACCCCGGTGGAGAGTGGCCATGCGCTGCTCACTTTGGCGGACAATGTGATTTTCATGATCCTGCGTACAAAATTAGTTAGAAGACCAAAAGTCAAGTTGATGTTGGTTTGTCACTTGTTATGTGACATAAATTTGAAGAAATATTTAATAACTAACTAAACAAGTGACAAAATAACATCAACTAAGTTAACACTAACTAATTTTGTAGTTAGGTCCATGAAATTCACATTGTCGCCAAAATGGATGGGATATGGCCTTTCTCAACGAATCACGGGAAAAATGCCCACGGAAAAAAATTCCAGGAAAAAATGCCCACGGAAAATATACCCACGGAAAAAATGCCCACGAAATAAAATTTCAAAATAATTTAACTTTAATCGTTAATGGTAGTTTTTAAATATATAATTAGTTAATTTTTAACGTTAACAAATTTTAACCTATTTTTAAATAGAATAGCCATTCTAGGGAGAACAGAGAGGAGTTTCTACGGCGTATAGCAAGCAATTCGAGGAGGGCATAATTATTTTTGTACTTGTAATGTTAGTATTGTAAATAATTATTTAATTGTAAATAATAAATGTAAGGCGGACTCTTTGTTAACTAAAAATAAATAAATACAATAATTTTGGTTCCTATTTTGAGTAGTTGATATAGATATTTATTCACAGTAAGAAAGTAAATGATTTCTTAAACAACATCTTAAATCGCCATCGCCAGATTTTACTTCAGCTAGTTTCATTATTACACATTATCATTTTGATATATCATATATTTTAGATAAAAATAAAAGATAAAAAAATTAATAAATAAAAAATTTTTAAGGCAATTAAAATGTAAATATGTTCAAACACTTAAACACGTCTAAAAAAAAAACATTAACACATCGACACTGCTGAAGTAGGAATCCTTTCCCGTAGGAATGACAATCGTCAGGAGTATCTGAGCGATTGATATGATGTAACAAGTGTGTATGTTTGTACAATATTGTTATTGTTACAATGTTGTGCAGTGTATGATAACATATTGTAGGAATTAATTCATGGTGATTAGTCATACCTGGTAAAAACCCTAAGATTTAAAGAAAATGCATCTTATGTCCAGTGCTTTTACAGTTATATAACTCAAAAATACAATATGTACTCCTAATGGCTATTCTATTTAAAAATAGGTTAAAATTTGTTAACGTTAAAAATTAAATAATCATAATTAAAAACTACCATTAACGATTAACGTTAATTATTTTGGACTTTTCTTACCGTGGGCATTTTTTCCTGGGCTTTTCTTCCGTGGGCATTTTTTCCGTCTACCGTTCTCAACTGGTCCATATTTTATAACAGCCTATATATGCATTTTTTAACAAGCTATGTCCCGCCGTCGAACGTAGCCGACCAGCTATTCTTATAGGGTACCAAAATATTAACCAACAAAATTCTAGCTTGATGATAGTCAATCACTTTTCTCTGGACTTTTACTTTTTACTCATTCTATAATTATAAGACTACAATAAGTTTCACTTGGCCGAAGAAATGTAATTTAAAATAGTATTACATTTGACGACGTATTTTCTTAACGTATTATTATATTACTAAAATAACAAATGTACGCATTGCATATTACACAAAAGCAACAATATTTATCCAATATTAGCACTATATCTTTGATTATTATTTTGGCGTCATTCATCGAATGTTTTTTATGTAAAATTTTTTAAAGAGATGATATGGTGTAATCAAATCCTAAAACGTTTCTTCAGTTATTGCTAAATATTTCTGTATTTTAAAATAAAAAAAAGAAGTTTTAATTAAAAAATAATTGACTTTTAAGTAAATTAAAAAAAATATATTAAAAGGTTAGAGTAATCAATCTAAATTTAAATTATTATTATAATGTAACTAAACAGAATGAACAGTCAAATAACTGTCCAAGATTTAATCCTTTTTAGTATAAAGCTTTATGACGGTCTTAAGCGATAAACAAATGCGAATTTTAAAATTACGAATTCTCAAATTTGTCACTTAGATTTTCTATAAGATTTGAATCTATAGAGAAATTAAGCCTAATTTTGTTGATTTTTTTAACAAACTCTCATGCAGCCCAATAAATTGCATTCTTAATAGATCATCTTGGGTCCACGGTAGGTCAGTTGCTATCACGTTCGTTTGCTAATCTGGAGGTTCCGGGTACGACTCACGGATCATGCAAGCGTGGGCTCGGTTTCCACCCAACATCGCCATATCAAATGAGTCTGTGAAGAGTCGTCAAACTAGTTGCGTGTGTCAATGGTAATGTTAATACAGCTGATTAAGCTAACCCAGTGTCATCCATGGCACTGGACTGTATAAGTCTTGGCAGGCCTAGGCCCTTCACGGTCTGTTGCGCCAAGGAGTTGTAACCCAGTGTCATCCATTGCAGTGGACTGTATTAAGTCTTTTGGCTGGTCTATGCCCTTCACGGGCAGTTACGTCACGGAGTTGTAACCCAGTGTCATCCATTGCAGTGGACTGTATTAAGTCTTTTGGTAGGCCTAGGCCTTCCACGGGCTGTTGCGCATTGAAGTTAGTTAGTAAGTTAGTAATAGGCCATCAGTCATTGCTGCTTTGTTGTCTAAACGTTTGTAGAGCTTGGCGATTTAGGTCGATGTGGTCCGTTAAATAAGAAAACTGTTAATCTAACAATCAAATAAGACCTCGTACGTTATACACAAGAGTTTTTAATTTTTGTCACTACTGCAAATATTTCCCAGAATTAGAATCATGTTTCGATGTTTATCATTAACGCGCTGATGAGTTCAAAGAGTTCAAATTAAGGACAGGATATAACAGAGATGTGAATTTGCGTCAAACAAATCTCCCTCTGATTATGCTATGATGTGTCGCCGTTGTTATCGCCCATATCTTGGAATAGAATATCGAAAACATAGCCTAGATAATACAATTTTTTTTCTTTACTGTTGTTCTCATAGTTTTCCTTTATTTATTTATTTTTTTCCTTCTCTAATGTTTTATTGACAATTAAATATTATAAATGTTCATTTAGTAGTGATGTTTTTTGGATAACAAATTTATTTACAATTTTTCTGGTTCTTTCTAGTTTTTTTCTCAGCTGATGTCACCTAGTTATTAATATTTATCATAGTTCAAAACTATTTCTCAAAATAGAGCATAAAACTACAATTTGATCAATACGCTTTTAGACACGATTATAGCTCTTTTCATCGAAAAGTCTTAACAAACAACTATTACTTTCTTTTTCCCCCTAATTTTCGTTTTTCCTTCCATGGGTTAATTAGGGAGTTAAAATAATGTCATAATATAACATATATTATCTACGACTTGCAGTGTAAGTGGACTTAACATTTCTAATAACAGGGCGGGAAGTGTTACTTCCCTCCCATGGGAGTGAAAAAACAATCATACCAACTTAAAAGGTATTTTTTTTTAAGTTGGTATCTAGTATAGTTTTTTTTAGCTGTTTAGCTAATTTTTCGGGAAGGTTACTTTAGGTTATCATACAGAGTCTTTAAATTAAAAACAAACTATAGAAAGTGTTTGTTATAAAACGTATATATTTAGTATAAAATTTGTTATTTTAATAAATCAAGTAACTAAATAAATACGTGAAATTACGTGTAATGCATAAATTACGTGAAATACTCCTTTACCTTTACAAAACAATGGTTGAAGAATGGAGTTTGGAATCATTATTCCCGGACGAGACTTGTACTCCTCCGGATATAAAAGAAGTTGCACTTCATTCAAAGAATAATTTACTTTCAAATAAGTCAAAAGGCAGATACGAGTTTATTTACAATCAATTTAGTAAACCACTCTGTTACGGTTATGTAGTAAGAAAAGCATTAACGCCCCTTCAGTTAGGAATTCGGCTTCTCGGCCATCATCAGAAACTACAATAAGTGAGAACAGAATTAATAGTATTGGTCGGGTGCGGGAGGTACAATAAATTAATGTTAGATTTGCCTGTAAGGTACTATGATGGCTTAACATTATGTTATGTTACTGATAAAGCTCTGATGTAAATTCAAAGTAGGTTGAAATATATTAAATTGTTTACAAGGATATATACCAATATGTAGAACTTTATCACTTTAAAAGAGCCCTGGGGCTATGGGTGTCAGTGACGGGCCCCTATCAGAGATAGACTTGATGTAAAGAGGCCCTCCTAACTCCTAATATTCTGGCAAGACATGTATCTCGGGGCCAAATATTCAGGATTTCGGAGCCTGATCACAAATACTGACACAATTTTAACTACTAAATTATATACTTTCGAAACCCTTAATTTTATATTTAGAAAAAAAATTAAAACTAAGTAAATTAATTTGTATAAGTTATTATAGTTATATTATTATAGTTATTACTAAAAGACAAATCAAAACAGACATTAATTTTTATTGGAAAAATTGTGGTTGCCTTAGCTTAGCACAAATCATTTCGAGGTGCTTCGTCGGGACACCACTATATAAATGGTTGCAAATAAGGAAGTAAGGTGCACACTTACTTATTGACAAACATATATGTGCCTATTTGTGTTATTATTCTTTTTTCCCCCTGTCTTTACCTCTTACATTATAAATACCTATTGAAATAAATTGAACTCAACGTGTATACATGAATTAAGTTGTTGAGTTTGTTTCAAACCACTATAATTGATACTTAATGTAGGCTAGTTTCGATGTTTTTAGATTTAGTCATCATTACACACAAAAAAAGGATCAGCATAGTTATAATTAGCCCATTGTTAATCTCATAGCGTCTTTCTACTTAAGAAAAAACAACATTTTATGTGTATAAATAGCTTTAATACAATTAAATTTAGATGCTCATAATTAGCCCATTGTTAATCCCATAGCTTTTTTCTGCTTAAGGCTCTACCGCCCTTTGAGGTTAGGAAAAACAGTAAAATTCAAATAACTCTGGTTCAAAGCAAGATATCAAAAATCTAATCACAGGCTTCATTCCTAATTTTAATTCTGCACAATTTGAATTTGAGCCCTATTTGAACTTCCTATGATAAATAGTACAGGCGCCATTTTAACACAACGGGTTTTATCGTTGTCCTAACCTCAAAGGGCGGTAGAGCCTTAAGCACAAACAATTTTATGAATATATAATATAAATAGCTTCAATACAATTAAATGTAGATGGTCATAATTAACCCATTTTTAATCTCATTGCTTCTTTCTACTTAATCATATATTATTATTATTTTAAAGATTTTTTTTTTTGGCTTGTTGGAAGCAGTCCATTTTTAAATGGCTTTATATCACTTTTAATCATTTGCCCAATTATAAATACTGCTTAAACATAAGTTTATGATTCTACTGAAATCGATACACATCCAAACGTTGAAGCGATGTGCCACAGAAATTGGGAGTCTAGTTAATATATAGATGACACAAACTCAATAATATTTCCGTTGACTACTGCACAAACCAAAAGGAGGCGTGTAGGGAGCCCTGACCCTTATGGGGCCCCCCCGTCTACGCTTCTAATTCCTTATCAATGTGCCATGTCTTATCAGGAAATCAATTAACCTTATCATATATTAAGAAAAAAAAATAATATAAAGATAACCAATCTTCTATTCCACGATTATAATTTTTAATATCGGACCACACGCGTGCGTCACTTGTCCCAGAGAGCTTACATAACTATTTAAAAAAAATAAATAGTATTGGACATTTTTTTTTTTTTTTTTTTTTAAATGTTATTTTTCTTCATTAAAAAAAAATAAATTTAGTTTCCTACTCTAAAATACTGACCTTATTTAACAGCGTTATTATTTATAACTAATAAACGACATCAATAAGGATTTTTTTTTATTATTATTATTTGAAGACAACCTAATCACTTTACTGATAAGAGATTTGAGTTAAGAGAGTTAGCACAATAATAAATTTCTATTATATAGATAATGATGTTGATAGTTGATTTTTATTATAAATCATTACTATATTAATAAACATTTTGACACACTCTTTCGTATATTTTTTCATTCATTAGCACTTTTTTTGTTATTGTTTTTAATCATATAAGATGACACCATATGTATTATCTTTATACTTTATTTTTAATTTATATATTTATTTTCCCACGTATATCGACACTAAAATTATGTTTTATTATTAATATAGTGAAGTGTGACGTCTATTATTTGTATTATTCTATAAATATATTTTTAATGCGTTCCAAATTCCTGATGTTTATAGGTTCAATAGAGATGGTTAAATGTAATGCCCAACACAATTAACACCTATCCTTTACAAATTAATTAATAAATTTGGTTTTTTAAGGCTATTATAGTTTATGTTATGAATGAAGTTTAATGCAGGGTTCAAATCACATCTAATTCTAAAATTATACAATGTAATTATTGACATCCATAAGATTCCTAATGTTTAAAGGTCAAACACACCATATATCTTTTTTAAATTTTCCACAAAATCTAACATATTAATTTTACTTATTTGAATTATTATTATTTGAATTTATTATTAACTGTAATACAACTATATTTGTTTTTAAATCAAAATAACTGTTAGGGAGCTGCAGCACTTAATATCTTAATTTGATTTCATTGAATGTTTTTAAAATAAAAAGTCTAATATATCCGTAAAATTATTATTTTTCTCTATTTCTTAAAAAAAAATTGCAGTCTTTTGTTTTAATAAATAATTCATTATATTCTTTGTTACGTTCTAGCTATTAGTTTAATAAAGAAAATGTCGTGCGAAAAATAACAATAAGAAGTATAAAATTACCGTTTTTTCTCTCATCTTTATTTTACAGTGTTGTATTATATTTTTATGTATATGTATATACAGTAGGTACACACAGTTTGAGAAGTATTATAATATTTGTTAAATAAACTTAAAAAAAAATTAAATAAA
>KZ651236.1:127395-138222 GCA_001010745.2 Gerris buenoi
AAAATTGGGGTAATAGGTGTGCGATGAAACTTAAAAAGCAAAGAAAAATGACGCCATTTTGTTTTTTTATTATTATTATTTTGGTTTCTGTATTCTTCACCTTAGTTGTTTATATGTGCAAAATTTGGAGAAGATTTAATGACGGGAAGTGGTTCAAAATTGGGGTAATAGGTGTGCGATGAAACTTACAAAGCAAAGTAATATAAGACCAGTAATAAGCAATTAACATGACAAAAGATTATTCAAGAACATAAAGTAAAAAAACTAAAATATACTTGTAAGCTTATAAAAATGTTCTTTTCTAATATTGTTTAAAAACATGTATATAAATATGTCCTTATAGGCACTGATGATGGTCCTTTGAAGGCTGAAAGCTGTTTTGATATAAAAGTTATTTTAATTTATCTGATGAGGCAGTTTGTGTTATTTCTTTAAGATGACCTCTATAGACTCTCCCATATCTAACAATCATAGTTAAGATAACTTATTGCTCTTTTACACTTATAGTTTAGGTAACAATTTTTCTTTTTAACTACTATTTTGTTTCTAAGCTACATTTATGTTGTAACTGCTATTATTTAAAAATAATCGGATTACTTTAAGAATGAGTGAAGTTATTTATTTTATTTTTTTCAAAAAAAAGAAAAAAAATCAGGCATTCGGATAAAAAATTGACTTCTTATTCAACATTTTAACATAATCAGTTGTTACAAACTTAAATGATCGAAATAAATCAAATAATTTTTCCCCTTTCTTATTTCCATTATAGTAAACTCTAATAAGGTTTAAACATGCACATCACAAAATTCCTTTATTTCAATTGAGATTTTTAACTCGAAAACAAGAGGTATAATGTTCAGAAGTTGCAAGCATTAAGTCATCAATAAATATCATGAAAATAGCCCGCGGGTCTAAGTAGAATTTCAACTTTACTCCAACAGGGCTTCAAACCAGTATTGCAAGCAACAATAAAATTTATAATTGAATGTCCTGGAGCTTTTCTTTATAAGATAGAAATATGGCAATAGAGTTTTTTCTTATCTATTTCGCCTTTAACTGTGAAGAGAACAAAAAAGGTTCGATTCATATGTTAGCTTGTTATAAATAGGAGTTGTTTTAATCGTGCCACTTGTAAATCTTTATATTGTTATTTTTTTTATTCTTTAGACAACTATTTTATCGATCATCTCGTAAGGGTGTTTCTCTTGTCTTGTTGTGAAGAGTATTGTCTCGATATATTGTTAGAGGTTTCGTCGTATCGATTTCGAAGCCGTCGTTTGGAAGGGTTTTGTCTATAAGGTCCTGAGTGAGGTAAAGTTTTTGAAGGAAAGGTAGAGAATTGTTTATGTATTAAATAGCAGCGGAGTTAGTCGGGTTCCCTGCGTGACGCCCTCGAGCGTTGTCTCTACGAACCTCGAAGCCCCTCTCATCTTGAAACCGAACCGCCGGTCTCCCTATCGTATCATCTGATTGATGTAGAACTCCTCTCTTGGTAAAGTAAAGGAATGCTCCGACACTAAAATCATTTCTCCTACCCCCTCAAGGACTTATGATAATAATGCATAATAAATAATTAAAAATTATGATTATGAACCGTTCTTGTTTCGCATTTGGCTGTCTTGTGGCTGTTTCGCATTATGGCTGTCTCGGGTCACAAATTGGCTGTTTAAGTATAAATAGTTTTAATGCAGATATTTTTTTATTGGAAATAATGTTATCTTGATTGTCGTTCAAACATAAATATGTCTTAACCTATTAGCAATATCTGTGGAGATAGATAAATTTTACCTATCTTGATCTGAAGTCAAAACTCAGAATCCAATTCGTATATGTAATAATAGTCCACCAGTTTTCGAATCATCGATAGATTAGTCTCAAAAGAAAGATGTCGATTTGGGATTAAGACAACTAAACATCTATAGATTTAAATTTAGTAAATAAGTACATATTTAATTGTTCCTTTAAACATTGAGTGGAACTTACTCACAGTAAATACAACTGAATGAGCTAACTGTATCTTTTCCCTCTACAGAATAGCGCTACTGTAGCTAATATTCAATACAGACCGCTTCTTAAGGAATTCATTTGTCGAATAATAGTAAATGAGGATTTAAATTGACAAGGAAATCCATGAGGATTTCCTTCTTAAATTAGGATTTAAATTAGGAATGGTTGCACTTTGTTGTATGTTGCTTTACTACTTTTAAGCAAAATACGTACCACATTTCTATATTGATTAGTTTCTCTTTGGGGTTTCTCTTATAGGGTAGTGAACAAATTTTGTTGGATTGAATATAATGTAGGTTGCTTCAGTTCTAATTAATAATTCAGTGTTTTACCGATCACATGCTCTATAGCTTTTAGCCTATGTATCCTTGTTTATCAGACTTTTACAACACTTGTCCATCTTGAAGAGGAAAATACGTTGCTGATTTTATTTGAATAAATACACATACACATACATGTAGTATTTGTTTGTATGAGTCTTGGAGCTAATTTCTCTCATTGTTTCAACTAAAGTATTTAATATTGGAATTAAAAATGGACAACTTAACTGAGAATGGGTATATAGATAAATAAAGTATTTAAAATTTGGTGTTGGTTTCCGTTTTATCCCTAAACTTTTCAACCCATCTCAATTTTTTTGTTAAAATTTTTATTTTACCGAAATCCCCCTTTTTCCTGCTTTTACGAAATAATCAAAAGTTCCTTTATCATCTCTCTTCGAGTTTTTCGACTCGATTCAAAATGTTTCGGACACATAAAGTAAAAAAAAAGAGTAGAAAAAATAATTCCGAAAACCTCGACCTCCAGAAATACATTTTCTGAATTCTCTTTCCAGCCCCTGAGAAAATTGTAGGGGGGTAAGGGCAAGGGGGAATTGTCTAATAAATAAAACAGTGGCAGACTCTGAGGAAAATCCCTGACTAAGTTTTCACCGAAAAACCTCACCCGGATTTGTAAACGAGAGGAAACAAGGAACAGAAAATATTTTAATTATTATATTTCCACCCGAATAAACTTATTTTGAAGAATGAAAAAAAAATATATATTTGTATGTATATTACTCATGTAAATATATATATGTACCTTGTTTTATTTTATTTTTATTTTTTTTTATAAAGGATTGATGTAGGAAATATTTGAGTTTGTTTAATCACAGATTACAAAAGTTATTCAGGTCTTAACTTTTTTAGTTCCGAATTATTTTTAACAATAAATAAATTAAACTAGATGTTGAATGGAAGGTATTTAGCTATTAAAAAACATATTTAATTTAAGCCTATCTCTGTAATTCGTCTTAGAAAGCATTTATCATAAAAGGGAAAAGTATATATTACTTAATTTCAGTAAGAATTGCTTTTTTTAAGTCCTCATAAAATTCTTATTTATACTTGATTAGTATAATAAGAGTATAATGATTAGTAAATATAGTGACGATATTTTTTGGTCCTTAGTGCCGGATTAGCATTACACGAATGTTCTTCAAAACTACTCCTATCATAATTTAGTCTGACAATTTGTATGTATATTATTTTTTTTATTTTGGGTAGTGTAAAAGTCACCAAAGCAGAATTCCCTTTAGCATCTCATTATGTAATTAGCGTTACTATAATGATATTAATTATTATGAGATTTAATTAATAGTAGCTCAAAATTAAGTATGGAGTTGATTTGTTTATTGTTGTACTTAGCTATATAAAAATTTTATTTGATACGCATCTGTACTATTCATTTATTTATGTATTAGTTATCAAACAAAACCTAAACCCATAAATACTTAAATACATTTGCATAAATCCTACTTTGTGAATTTCACAATTTTCCTCTGTAATATTTTGGGCATCGAGATTGAAAAAGGGATTGTGTTTTTGTCATAAATGAAATTCCCAAATAACAAGAGGAGGGATGATATCAGGTTGAAAAACTTTATTAATATTTTATCGAGGTTTAAATTCAGATGGTTCCTACCAATCCCGGATTTCTGCTTAGCGAAAATCCTCCAATCTCACTCCCTACTTTATTAGAATGATAAAGTCATAGCCAGTGATTAAAAAAGATATCAGATATTAAAAAAAAAAAAATTAAATCCTGAAAACTTTCCGACGTTATTTCGTGCGATTAAAACAATTTTGAGAGGAGAAAACGGGAATGTCATATTTAATGCAAATCGTTTACCTTCTACCAACCCTTTAATCCATAGACTCTTCAGATTGATGAAGGTTTAACAGTTTTACCGCTGAGTCCTTGTCAAGAGAAACTAACTAAAAGCAATCTCTCATCTTTCAGATTTCAGATCCTTTGTAAAATTCTGTTTTTTTTAAATAATTTAGTAAGGTGAAAAGATCATTTATGAAGAAGTATCATTTCAAATAATAATCAAACCTTTAGCAACAGAGATAGAATATTAATTATCATTAACTGTCATTTTTTTGTTGTCTGTGGCGTCTTATGAATGACGTCATATCAAAAATGTAATTACAATTTTTAAATATTGAATTAGATGGGATGCAAATAAATTTAGCAACATTTTTCCGTCAAAGTAAAAAGGTTGGTTGATATAACTCAAGTTTTATTTCTTTAAAAAATGTAAAAGCAGTATTGAGAGAAAGTTTGGAGACTATGAAACTCCTGATCGTTCTCATCGGATTTGCAAAGTGTAGTTTGCAAATTATTAACGGTGAATTATGGCAGTTGGAGGATCAGATAATATCCACGTGAAATCAAGCTGGAACAAGTTTTCAAAAGTGGGAAATGTAAGGATGCGTATCATTCAAAGATGATAACTATCATTTCAACGATGAGATCGCTTTAAGATAAGTGTTCTTTTTTTCTTTAGCATTTACTAGGTCTGTATGCAAGACAGTATATTCGAATCAGGAGCTGGAGTATTGTAATAATCAACTTAGTTACTAGAATAACTACCGTTTCGATTTAAAGAAACGATCTTTAGATCACGCGAGAACCGAAGGTAACCACATCTTCGTTTATTAAAAAGGAGACTTCCTTCATTGGAACTATATTTCGTAGACGGTACTTATATGGTGACCTTGGGCGTAATTAGTTATTGATCCGAATATCGTTTATTTAAGTCTCAGTTTCGAACGAAAGAAAACGAAACGAAATAGCAGGATGCTTCCTTATTAGACCACATACTTTCTCTGTTTGCAGTTGTTAAATTGCCTACAGACCCTTTGCGTATGCTAAAAGCATATGCTTGGCCAATTAATTTTATTTAAAATTGTCTGGCAAGCATTATCGTGTTTGTAATTTCGAAAACATTCTTTCAATAAAACACGTTCTGACCAATATAAGATGTGTGGAAAAGTATTCTATCCACAACATTAGTATAATCATATTTTACCTATTTATCTAATCATTTTTAAAAAAAAGAATTATTTTTAATAAAGTAGTAGGGTAGTTAACTTTATTTAATAACTGCTGGCAGAAATGTCATTAATACTTTTAAAAACATATGTTAGTCTCACAAAGTCAGTTGAGAATTGACCATATTGACTATAAATTATGGTGGAATAGCTGGCAGAAAAAAGTGCAGTTAAAATAAGTGTTGGCAAATTGAATGACGATCATAAGACATTTGGCGAAATCGATTTGCCATAAAGCATACTTTAATATTCGGCCAAATCTGTTACGACTTTTTAAATAAGATAATGTATGGGAATGCATTTGAAAAATAAAGTCTTAGACATTAGCATAACATCCAGAGACTACTAACACCGCCGTTCTAACATTACTAATATCACCGTTAGATCTTAAAAGATCGAGCCAGAAAAAAAGGAAAGAAGAATTTAGTGACTCTTTAGTAGTAAAACAAAAAATTATATGTGAAAATGATGGGCACTTTAGACTCCCTTTTGCGGAATAAAAACGAAACTAAAAAAAAAGGTGCCATGAAGGGTTATAAGAATATCATCGCAGGTGTTATAGATGGAAGGGCATTTTCTTAAACTCTTTCTATATCCACTCTTTTTTTTATCCCTTTAGGAAGCAAACTTAAAATGATAGAGAGTGAAACAAAAATGGTTAACTCCAATTCCCATTTACTATAATGAATTCAAAATAGTAACAAACAAATACAATGACTCGAAAAAAAGGTAATATTAAAACGAAAACGTATAAAAAGGCTAAAGACAATAGTTTTTCGGTCCCACCTTAAAGAATACAACCCCTTTAAAGATCGACTTAAAAAAATTATACATCATAAAGGATTCATAAAAAGGGTAAAATAGGAACGGAGATAAAAGGACACAAGATCATCGGTCTGACTCTAAACGACGCTAAACGACTTTCAGAACTTTTTTTTCCTTTAAAACCATTTGGGCAACCAAAACATCAGGACTGAGAGAGCATTTACGAAAAAGACCTATTCTTTTTTAAAAAAATAAGGACCTCAGGAGAGACACCACTAGTATAAAGCGGTCATTTTCTTCTTGTCCCATCTTTTAATGTTTTTAAAAAAAAATCCTTTTGACTATTATCCTTATATAGACAGCATTCTTTTTTTTTTACTTTATCCTTCCTTAATACCTATAAGGACGAAAAGGATATCATCGCCGGCTAATAGTTCGGCTCGGTGTCCGCGCCAGGTAGTCTTAGACGTGTCATTAGTCAAAATGTATCCTTTTTATAAGGACTATTTTTTCTTATTATCCTGCAGGATCAAACACAAAAAAAAGTCCTGACTTTTTGTCCACCCTCTATAGCGAGTCCTTTTGCTAAAGCGTTTTGATTAAATGTTTCCAAAATGCATAATAACAAAACAGTTTAAGATGGTTTTGTCTCTGAGCTTTAAGGATAGGGTTTTTTTCTATTCTAAAACCGTACAATTATATATCCATTTGGATGATTCTTTTCTAAAACGAGACGGTTTTTTTATACCCCCTCAAAGTCTGTCGCTTTTCGAAACTATCACTTTAAAAAGTCCTTCTACTAGGTAATATTTTTAAGTTTAAACTCAAGATGAAAATACTTTACGATTTAAAAGAACAATTTAAAGGGTATTTTTTGTCGTAAGGTATGTTTTAATGGCAATAATGTGGTATTTACGTATTAAAGTAATATTAAATTGCAAGTCAGTTTAGTTTATCAGTTATTTGAACCGCTAGAAAACCAAATATATTGCATTCCAGAGACTAATTTAATAGAAAAGGCGTTAGTTTGTTTTTATCGATTACTTGGATAAATTTTACGCATTTAAAATAATTTACATGCCAAAGAACCTAGGTAAGGACACATACAGGGTCCATATGCTTTATTTTTATAGGATTTATCAGTAAACGTGAGCAAATAGTACTTCCAATCTTCCAAATCTTCTGCAATAATAAAATAAAGTATAGGCTTAATTGATTCACTTCATGGAGTAGAAATGGTAGTTCTAAAAACATAATAAAGTCGACACACGATCTGGCATGCTTGGCAGTTTAGTCAGGCGTGGTAACGAATCGTGTGAATGATTGGTACGCCTAAACAGGTAGACCTGTCAGATCGTTAGTATATCCAGGTCACACGATCTGGCTGGCAGGTCTGACAATTTAGGAACAGTCCATCTGAAGGCCTGCCAACTAATCGTGTCCGCCTGTACACGCCTGGTACTAAAAATACTGTACTAATAATAACAGTGTAAATTACTCTAAAGAAAATAGCGAAAAAAATTACTGCTACCTCTTTTTGGTCCCAATTTTTTTTATTCTAGCACATATAATGATCTGGTAAATAGTGGCAAAATAATTGTGTTTTCTATTGCCTTCTGGTGTTAAGCGCCGTTTATCTCTCCTAAAATTATACACACAGGAGTCCCTAAATATGTAAATAACAGGAATCCTACTAAGAAAAAAGCGACTTTGACAAAATCGGCCTTATTCACCTCTTACCTGTACCTTTTTTTAAGTCATTTGATTTAAAAAGGATAGAATGTGCACCTACAGATTTTTATTGCGGTAGCTAGTCTTTCTATATATATGTTCCGAATTATTTTTANGCCATCATCAGCAGAGTCGAAGTCTCTCGTAGCACTCAACGCACTCATCGAGTCTACAGTCTACATGAGAGAATGATGATATAAATATATATTTATATATATATATATATATGTAAACACAGCCTCATATACCTAGATATTAAAATAATTTACTGTCTGGTAGAAGAGAATTTTGTCTGGAAGCGTAAAGGTTATTTTTTTATTCAAAGATTTGCTTTGTATGTAAACATTATCTGTACTTATTAAATAAAAAGTGTTTAAAAATAAAAAGTGTGTAAATAAAAATCTCGATCGATTTGGTTCATCTTTTTATCATCTAACTGTTCCAGGATGAAATTTAAACTAGTAATTCGCCTTTGCCTTGAAATTGGTAAACCAACGACGTCCAAGTTTGTAATTACCGTTACTGTTTCCTTAACTTTTTACTCTAAATCCTCAACTGAATATTTCTCCAATCTGGATAGCGACTAGGTGTAGTTAAATAACCAAACAACATCTTTAACAAAATTGATTATATTTAATAACAATTGATCGGCATCACTTGCACTTCTAAAGTCATAACCATCAGGTTATCTGAAGAAGGCTATATTAGAACAGCAGAAACCGCTCAATTGTTTGATACAATAGTTCTGTGTGGACACGAACTGACATACAAACAAAACAACTAAAACTGCCTCAGAGCCTCAGAATATTAAACGTCCCCTTTTATCAATTGATAAAAGATATCCAAACCAAGAACGTTCAAAAAGAAATTTCATGAGACTATGGATTTCTAGGTCTTCCAGTAGTAACCGAGTCATACAACCGGAAAACTCAACCAACTTGACTGGTAAAACATTCCGATGAATACAAATTTAAGACATTATAAATTTAAGACATTATAAACAGCTAGGGGTTTTCCGGTGAACTCCGCGTCACGAAGGGATTGAAGACCGACGTTTCGCTTCCACTACTGGAAGCATCTTCAAAGGTACATAGTAATTTTGACTCGGAGCAAACACATGATAATATCTTGTGTAGTGATCTTATCTTCCAGTTGTGCAAGTGAAACGTCGGACTTTAACATCTTCATGACTTGGATTTAACCGGAAAACCAAGCTGTTTATGACGAATCCACCTGCGGAAGCCTACACACTGTAAGAGATTAGTTTAAAGGCAGACTAAGATCTCCAGGAAGCTCCAAGTATCTTCAATCTTCAGCGAACTAAAATTTACGATAGTTTGGACAAGTAACTTGAATCTAGAATGGGAAACGAACGTTTTCCAAAGCAAACATATGAAGCCAGGCTATAATATAAGAGATCCCCCCATGGATAGACTGGGAGGAACCTCAGGTTTTCATTCTAAGCGCAAAGGGCAAGCGTAAAATGTTACCTAGGCTGGTTTTCTGACCAAAATATCAGAATATCCTCAATTAAAATCCTTTCAAATTAATATTCCTTTCATTAAGAGTTAGTCCTCTAAACCTTATGTTAGGAGAAGTCGCGATTAAGGAAGTAAGAAAAAAAATATGAACGATTACTACAACAACAAGAACTAAATTGCAATTATCCAGTTCGTACTAATTGGTCATTGTCTTATAACTGATTCATTCTCTAATCGTTTTTCCTCAGTTATTACGTAAGAAATTAATTAAATCGTTATTTTTATTGTTAAAAAAGTTATTGTCTTGGATATAATATTTGACAAAAAAAAAGACTAAATATCATAAATGGGATATTAAATATGAACACTAAGCAAATATTTATAACTATTATCTGTTAGTAATCCTCACTTGATTCATTAAGAATATACAATTTTTTTTTAAAATCTATTTTCCTCCTCCTATTCTTGCAAATGAATTCTCTATAATTATGGAGGGGAATTAATTATTTTTTCTCTTTCATTTTATAAATATTGTTTTCGACGTCAACTTAATGAATTGTGCAGATAAGTACGGTTTGTCTAGTACTAGGATATTTATTAATAGAATTTTAAGTACATTTATTAAAAATAAATAAAAACATGATCAGAATAGGTGATCCTATAATTCCATGATCCTATAATTAATTGCTATAAATCTGTGTAAAATATAAGATTAATGATTTTTTTTATAATAATTATTTTATTTTTATAACTATTTCAATTATTAATTATTATTTTTATTTTTTTTTTTACGGTAAAAACGCGAATTAACTTTTATGCATTTTATCTCATCAGTTAATTTATTTATTTATTTGGATTAGTTACCTTGTGTAAACGTCTTCATTTTTGTAATATGCATTTTATAAAATTAAAATTATTATATTTGTAAAAATAAATAAATGCGAAAAAGCGTGTAGTTCACTTACATCAAAATCCAATTGAATCGAGCGTTAAGTATTTAAACATTTTAAATATACGGAAGTAAAATATGCAACTATTGTGTACTGTAATTGTAATTATTCTCCGTGTTTCAATGTTTAGATATTTGTTAAAAGATAAATCTTTAATATATTGTTAATAATTTAATAATAAAAAATATAAATGTATAGAATCCAAAAGAGTGATTTAAAACAATGGCTTTTTTACAAGAAGGTATTAAAGATTACTTGCCTCTGCGACTTTTAGTTGAAAACATTGATAAAATAATGATAGATTAATAAAAAACATCAGGATTTTTCATAATAGGGTTAGCACGATGGCACAAGTTCGCCAGAGGGCTTCAAAGGCATGCTAAGATAGTCAGATATCTCAGTAGAGAATGATGCGCCAATAAAGTACTTTATTATTTTTTATAGACAATTTTTTAAGACCGTAAACGTTTAAAAGTGCCGAATACTTTTTTCTTATGTTAATTTATATATATA
>KZ651236.1:143550-156598 GCA_001010745.2 Gerris buenoi
CAGGACATGGCGTTTTGCCGAGCCAACATCTTTGTGACGTTTGTCTGGTGTTGGAACAGTTCCTATGTGTCACGCTTGCGTGGCACATCCCTAGGTGTCTCTCAGTAACACAAATTGTAAACCATATTGCAGTGAGCAAAATCACGGTATTACATTGTAGATATATATATATATATATATATATATATATATATATATATATTAATATATATATTTGCATAAAAGGGTAGAATTGTAAGCAGACAATTGCTGTGTGTATTGATCAGAAGTAGTTATTATCCTAAAATAAAATAGAACGGAAATTGTTAATTGCTATTCGTCTAATGAGGGTAGAATTGTCAGCATTCAATTACAGTATTTAGCCGACTTAATAATGACCCTAAAGTTAAATATCATACAATTAGTCAGTTTTAATTAATTAAATCTGTCAGCGGTAATTATTTTAAGTACGAAGAATTAGTTATTAGTCAGTCAAATAAAACATGATAAGAAATGGACTATTTGAATAGTATTAGTGTATCATTACACATAAAAATTAAAGGATTGATTCTTAAAGGGATATATAGTTAAAGGAATTAGTGCTTTAGTTAAATGTAAGCGAGTTAGTCATTAATCTTTTGGTAAATTAGTAGATATTTAGTCATATGTAAAGTGATATAAATAGACTAAAGTTATTTATTGATTGTAAAGAAGTAGCAAGTAGCTTCTAAGTTTAAAATAAAACTATAATTCCGGTAGGTTTTGGGTTGATCTGCTGTTTACAAGGGAAAGTTATTAATAATATAGGATTAAGAAGGGCTGGCGAAGGTTCCTCACACCCTTTTCCTGGTCCTTCACCCCTCACTGATTCTCAACCCAAATCAATATACGGAGGGTAGCTTCTACTCTAGCCAAACTTTCTAACTTAATACTCATCCTTCTTTCAAGTGACGTGCCGGGGCAACGTAAAACATGTCTTCATTAAAGTAACTCTGGTTACCGACTTATTGTCTAAAGTTTGTGGTCAGGTGCAATAATACACAAGCAAAACATTTAATGATTTTTAATTTACTATAGGAAGGTAATAAAAAAAGTATTTTTATAGTATAAATTTATATAAAGTTTCCGATAATATGAATCTATAAATAGATCATTCTAGATTATGTATGAAATAACAATTTTAGGAAGTTAAAAAGTTTGAAATAATAGTGGGATTTAGTCCTTTTTACGATAAGAAAATGTATTTGCAACAAAACCATTTGAAAAGGACATTTTGTTCTAGTCTAATACTCTATAGTCAAGGAACGCATAAGTATCTCCGCAAATTTTATATTGCCGCAAACAGTTTTCAGCCTAATGAAATAAAAAAATATTTATTATTAGTGATAGACTGGTACTTAGGTAAAGTAATAAAGATAAAATATAACAACCCAGGCGATAGCGTGCAAAAAAATGTCTTATGAACATCAAGCTAGAATTTTGTGTATAAGTAAATCTTTTAGTGCCTTTTAAAAATATGTGGTCGGTTAAGTACGTCTGCGGGATATATCTTAGCAATAGGCGTTTGAAAGAAAGAAACCGGTGGACAGCGGTAATGTCCCGCCCTTTATGGTGGATAATGCGATTTTTTTATGATCCTGAGCACAAACTTAGATATTAGACCAAATTGTCAAGTTGATGATAGTTTGTCATTTTATAGGTGACCTCTTTGATTTGGAATAATATTTGGCCAACTAACATATCTAGTGACAAACTATCATCAACTTGATTTTTGGTTTAGTAGCTAAGTTCGTACTCAGGATCATAAAAATCACATTGTTCACCACAAAGGGAAGTCGATCTTCCTCTCCATCGGCTTGTTTTTTTCAAATGCCTGTTGCCAAGCTTTGTCCCGCAGACGAACTTAGCCGACCACATATTCTTAAAAGGTACCAAAAGATTTACTTATACACAAAATTCTAGCTTGATGTTAGTCAGAAACTTTTTTGCAAGCTATCTCCTATAGACTATAAAGTTTTAGATAATGAAAATGGACAAACAATTACATATTTTAGTGGTGGATGATTTTATCGTTCTCTACTGGGCAAATGCTTGCTGGTTTTATAATTACTAATTACGATTACATTACTACTTTAGGGCAAGTAGTACTATTCGACTTTTTAGAAACTTATAATTGTAGGGAAGGTTCCTTTACCTTTAGCACTTAACAAAATGAACTATCGCTGATAACATTGTTGTTATAGCTGGTGACGGCGGGATTGTTATGTACTAAAATCATGTTGCTAGCAACATAGATCACTCTGCTAACAAGTAATATCACGGGAAAAATGTCCTCTCTTCCTCGAATTGTGCTGGGGGCAAGTTTCCAGTGTAGGGAATCATGAGTAGGGAACCTCCCATACATACGAGTATGCTTAAATATTATAGCACACCTATTTTGCTCGCGATATAACTAAAAGGTAGTCCTCTGAATCAGAGAAATGATTAACTCGTCCTCACGTTGTGTTAAAATTTACTCCTTACACCACTAGGGAGATAACGTTTCGAGAATTTGAATAAGATCTATGAAGATGATTCACATCTTTGTAACAACGTTTTATTAAGAAATTCGTAAATGTGGCTTTGTCTTTTTAAGGTGAAGGATTTGGTTATAAGGTACACGATTTATTTTGTTCTTTATAACATTTATTAGTTGTGAAATACTTTAACAGAGTATATTTGTTTCCTTAGAAGATACATCAACTTCAATAAATATTATTTTCTATTTATTTTTTGTCGAATATAAAGGTTATAAATTAAATCAATCAGAATTAGGTTGAAAGATTAAGGGTAGTATCGGCGCAGCTTTTGTTTTTGTCTACCGTGAAAATTCTGTTACTTTTTTTATATCTCTCTTTTCAACGGTGATTTCTGACCGGGATTCTATCCAGTCTCGGTTCAGGACATTCTTCTAAGACCGTTCCGGTGGACGATTAAAAGAATCGCAAATCGGAGAGAAGGTTAAAAAGATAACAGACTGAAAAAAAGCTAGTGTTTTTAAGCATGATCAGGAGTTAAGGTTTAAAGTTTGTCTTAGCCATCAAGGAGTCTCGAAGGAGTAAAAGGAATAGTGATTGGTAGCTCGAGACGGATGCCACGGGACTAATCGCAACGCTTTTTATACTTTTTTTTTCTCTTACTCTTTCTCTTAGTCCGAAGTCTTTCCCGAGTCGTGCATGTCGAGCAAGAGGAGATCTTCAACTAATCAGCGAGTGAAGAAGTAGTAAGATACTGGCGCAAAGAAGAAGAAAAAGAACCACGGCGGCAGAAAAAAAAACGCTAAGGCAAACCTTCAACGAAAAAAAAGGTTTGAGGTTACAACCGTGAGTAGCTTCCTGTTCGAAGCCTGTGTTTATACTAATACCGAGGGAGATCGAAATACTTCTAGACTCACAAACTAAAGGCATTTAATTAAACGTTTTCCTATTGGGAACCGGCTAAAGAAGTGACGGTAGCCTCCCCTAAAGATTTTTTTACTACTGGGGATGCTGTAAATACAAGAATATAAGACGATCGAAAAATCCTTTAAACGACTAATAATCAAGGGAATACGTTCTCTCATAGATCCAGATGTACCGGTCACGAAATACAGGGACATAGACATCCTTTAATAGACCTCCGTCGGACAAAAAAAATACTAATATTCAAAAACAGTCTTTACTCAAGAGCCGGAGAACAGACACGACCGTAATTATTTAAGTTTACTATAGAAGCCAATCAGTACCATTTTTACCTCCATACTTCTTTCTTACCTTTGCCGAAGTAACCTCTTCTTAACTTCAATTAGGTCATTAAAGTTTCTTACTCAGTGTGGTTTCATTAATCAAAACCTACAAATATAAACACTTTACTCGTCCATCTCTGTGAGAAGAATCGTGAACGATTATGACCTTTTTTTAAAGTAGTTCGGTTAAGGGAAAATAAAGTTAGTTGTGACCTACCTTACCTGTAAGCCGGTAGAGAATTAATAGAGGGTAGTTTGACGAGACCTAAAGTGGATTTACAGAGATATTAATTGGTTAGAAAGATTCGAGACTAGGAGTTTAACCTTAATTAAATTCATCTTGTCTCAATAACTCCATCTTAGTTTCAAAATGACTATATTCTTATAATTTCTTCTAATTGAGCATTGTCTTGTTATTCTATACTCGTTTACTTATTTGGTATAAGCATGATGGATGGTTGAATAAATAAATGCTATTTATAACGCTAAATGACATTGAACATTGATAATAATTAGACAATGTTTATTAAGAAAATGTCTTTAGTCAGAGACATAAAACTTCTCAAAACAAAAATTTGGTTAACTTATTTCAAGAAGTCAAAATACCTCAAAGCAAAAATAATAAAATAAATTGTATCTCTAAATATAGAGTTGCTGCCTTTCCCTCAAATTGATAACAAGAAACAATAAATGTTTTTATTTAAAAAAATATTAAGAGTTCTACTGATTACCAATTAAACCATATAAGTCTCTCTATCGAAGAAAAGATTTGTTACGATACGAATTAAAAGTGAAATTTATATTTTTATTGTTATAGCAGCTTTATTTTTTAATGGCTTCTTTCCATGAGACCATCTAAAGAGCCGCTTAAAAAAGACCTAAAGTTAAAATAGTATATTACAAAAAAATAATGAGAGAATGTAAATGTATGAAAGTATGTATTGTATATGCATGAATGTATGAAAGTAAATCGTTTAATACTATGCTGGACAATATCAGTTAAAAAGTCAGGAATATACGGAATATACTGCATGTTTCAATAATTTTTCAAATTGTTGGATTCGATCTTGATTTCCCTTAGTAGGTATAGTTTCCTAGTTTGACTCGACTGCATCTGCACTGTGCGCACGATACAAGCTTAATTCTTTTCTCATCTGGTTTTGTAGAAATAATTTGAATATTAACTTGGGATTTATATAGACCTATCATTCCTCTGCATTAGAAAAGTGGTTAGACAATTATGGAGTTAACATACAGGTCAGGCCCTTGATTCGAATCCTGGTTGTAGGGAGCATTTTTATAGGCATTAATAGTTATAGTAATGATTCGATTTTTCGGGAATGAATTGAAGTTAAGTACATAATAAGTACCTACTAATATTGTGATTTCACATTTTTTTATTAAATACGTATATAATACATATAGGGAATCTCTGACCCGGTGAATTTCGAAAGATGTATAATATAATCTATATCGATATAATAAGATATAGATATAATCTGTATCTTTATAGATTTAATATAACCTAATATATGACTCTGAAAAAATAACTGGATAATCTTAGGAAGTACTAATGACTTAAAAAGGAACCCGGTGTAATTCGATCTAGTTTTTCCTTTGTATATTTTCCTAGTTGGACTATTTCTTGTCTAGATGCGTCACTCTTTATTCTTCGTTCTGTTTTTGTCGTAAAGATATATAGTGGTAAAATTATGCCCCCTGAGTCCCTGGTCAAGGGGTGGGTATATTCTTTAAGGGAAATCCCCCCTTGGGTGGGCAGTCTAGTTGTGAGAAAATCCGCTAGGAGCGGTATGTTACGGAGTGGTAGTTTATCCCCACCACAAGTTCCATCCCCTCCCTAACTAGGGAGCCTGGTGTCCCCTCCAGCACGGGGGAGTAGTCAGTCCACTTCAGTCTGATGGCTAGTCAACATCTACACCACTACGTATCCCCACTCCTCCACCCAATAATGGTACGTACTGACTAAAAAAAAAAATTTCAATTTATTTTTTTTTTAAAAATATCCTCCCCCGCCCCGCTGCGATCAGTGATAAATAAACAAACTTTTTTTTTTTTTAAATAACAAGAAGTTATAAAAATGTTTTCTTATTAATTTTATCAAATAAGAGTACAGCAAATTAGTGCGTTTCAATATTATTTTTGGTGTGATAACAAAACGAACGAAAATTATGTTGTAAAAAAAAAATTATATATAAATATAAACAATACAATACAGTTAAATAATATTTTAACGTCGAATTTAGTTCGAAGACTTCGTTAATATGAAAAAAATTAAGGTAACTTTTTTTTATTATTATATTTTTTTATCATTATTTATCTTTTATTTTAAATTATGAGTTTAGTTATTTTTCGCAAAAAAAAAAAAAAATCTTGTGGTTGATTTTTTTCTCTCTTTTTCAAAAAAAGTGAAGTAAAAAACCTCGTGCAATATTAAACTTCTCAAGGAAATGGCGTCCCCCCTCCCCCTTCTTCTTCTTCTTCTCTAGTTATATATAAGACGAAGAAAAAAAAGAAATCTTTATAAACTCTTATCTTCTAAACAAGCGCGGCATTTTAAACGCGATATTTTTGATCTGAGTGGGTCCATTTTTCCCCATTTTTATCGCTTCTTAGTGGAAAAGAAGCGTCCTTTCTGCGGTTACCATCATGGTATTGCCCTATCATAATGTTGACGCCTTATGCATTATGCAAGTTTATTTTTTTGGCGTCTTAGAGTTTTTTTGAGTCTAGTCTCTTCATTTTAAATTTAGTTGGACAACGACCAAAAAAAAAAAAATAATAAGATTAGGGTTTTCTCCGGCGCTATGAAGTTCTAGAATCTAGGACATCAGGTGGTTAGGTGACCGCTAACGACTATGGTTTTTTTCTTCGCTTGTAAAAGCACCAGGTGTGTTTTATATTGCACGTGTCCCACTTAATGTTAGAAGCGTCATAAGGTGATAAGTATAAAGTCTTGTAAGTTATGACTTAAATGTGACTTGTTTCTGTTGTCGAAAGAACTTACGCTAAGTTTAGGATCAGAGTATTCACTGAAGCCATTATATGTTTAAAAAATAAAAATGTTTGCTATAAACTTAGAAGAGACAAGTTACGTATTTATAAAATGTTCTCAGTNATTGATAATAGTTTCGATGAACTACTATGTTTTATGGGTTTTGTGATCTTCCGTCGGTAAAAAAAACTACCTTTTGTTTCTTAAACTATGTATTTATATTTATAATTTTATATTTTATTTATACTCAATTACGACATTAATATATTATTTTAATCTATTATTTTAATTATATTTTATTAATAATGATAAATATAAAAATAAAAATAATATTGATAATAATAACGGTTATTATTGCATCTGTTTTATCTTTTATTATTTTAGTATAATAAATAAAATCGTTTTTTATTTGTTCATATATTTTATTGCTTTATATACTTTATTTAATAGTGTTAGTTCTCCTATAACTGTTAATCGTCGTACACTTAATCACCGTTCTAGTCTAAACATTTTAGTTTTAATAGAGAATATAGACAAAAAGGGTTTTAAATAAACTAAGAAATAGAATAATAGTATTTGTAACAAAATGTCTATTAAAAAAACAATTGTAAATAAAGTAAAACTTTTAGCCCTTTAAAGATTTGTTGTCCCGTCGCGTCGGTCCATATATTTTTTATATATTTTAATTTATTAAATTTCTAAACCTTTATGCAATATAAATTAAATAAATTCATAAATGAATTTATGAATTCTTAATTAGTGGCATTTATGAAGATATTATTATATAAGTGATATTTATGAAGGGTTATTTAGTTACTAAATGTGTTATTTAAACGCCAATAAATTTGGTTTAACTGTCTATTTTGTTTAGTTTAATTTATAATAAATATTCTATTAATATATACGTATAAGGAAATTCTATGCTAATAGAAGCAATTTATATTTTCCTTCTTATCAAAATTACTCTTTTTCTTGTGTTTATTAAACATATGTACACCCACACATATATTTATATTACATGGGTATATGAGTATGTTATCTAGATCATAATCTAAATGATTATTTAATAAGGTTTATTATTCACAATTCAATTCTACTATTATTACTTTTATCTCTAAATATTGGCTTCGTCACTATTGCACGCACATGTGATATAGTACGTAAGATGATAATTCGAAATTTTCATTCTAAACTAATTATTATCTTTCATTAAAAAAAATTAATTTTCTCGTTCAATCTCTAGCAATAGTAATTAATTTAACTATAGTTTAAAAACAATAGTCTAAATGTGATAATATAAAGTTAAGTAAAATTGTAATATTTATAGGATGAGTATTGCTTACTCCAATTATATTGGGTTTAAATACCGTTGATGGATAATTTTATATAGTATAGGTACATTAAAAAGATATTTCTTTTTGCAGTTCACAAGAAAATAATATTTTTTATAATTAGCCGTATTGCGATTGATGCATCCCTCATATATTATATTATGATATTAATTAGCTTCTACATAATGAATAGAACTTCGTAAAGTATATAATAAAGTATATATATAANTCTTCAGTGGCAAGCATAATAACGAACATATCTACATCAAGGAAGAGGTCAGCCAAGATCTCAGTCTAAAAAAAAACTTCGACGAGGAAACGGAAAACAATAACGTCGTAGAAAAAAAAAGTCCGACGCCTGTAGAACCCTTAAATTTCAAATGTAATAACAACGGAGAGAGGGAAGAACAAAAAGAAAACCGTTCCGAAAACGGTCTGAAGACGCGAGAGGAGACGCCCGAGCTCACACAGTGCCAGAGAAGATAATGGTGGGCCAGAGAATCTCGTCACCAAAACTTCGCGCAAGCGAAAGAACACGAACCCCACGAAATGCGCACCTCCACAACTATTAGTACAAAACAACGGAGAAATGAACAGTGATGAGTCTTCAAATGACATCTTCAGTGGCAAGCATAATAACGAACATATCTATATATATCAACTTTGTTTCTTTTTAGCATAATATGTAAATAAACACAACTTGTCTAGAACCTGGTTTAGAAACATCTTAATCATACACGGCTTTCGAAACATGCGAAATTTTATCATTTGCAATTAATGACTATTACAATATAAAATGTATAAAGTATTATTTTGAAATTTCTTGGGACAATTGATTATGTATTTTTTTTTGTTAATTTATTGATGCCCATTAACAAATTTTGAATAAATCTCTGGTAGATAATGTTTATAGTATGACTAATTGTTTGTTTAATTGTTTGTTATAGGAGCACGGAGCAGTGTTAGATAGATGGAACATATGTTCAGCTGAAGAAGAACCTCTAGTATTGCAACAGTTCCTCAGGTTCGGGGAAACTAGAGCGGTAGCCCAACAGCTGCTGATGCACGTCATGGCAGCCGATCCCAGGTATCTTCCTACTATGGAAGCCGATATGAAAAGGCTTATGGACAGGCTTAGACCTCCGCCACCTCTGCCACCACCGCCGAAGGAAGAACGTCCCAAAACTTCACCCGTACCTCCTTCGTTAACCGGCTTCGTCAAACCTCCTCCACTTAGCAGTCCTCCGGCGACAAGCCCTTCTCCCCTGAACAGATTGCAAAACATGCAGCCGTTTGATTTCCGAAAAGGCGCTCATATTTCTAGATGTAGTCCGGAAAGGAGACAGTCTCCACCTCCCGCCGGACTTAACCTCACGATTACTTCTCCTGCGAGAATGCCTCCGTTTGCCAAATCTCCGGACTTTCAAAGTTCCGTATCGGCCGACGCCGCATCCGCGTCTGACGACGATGATTCCGAAAGTTCTCAATCGGCTCTCAACTTATCCAAAGATGCCCCGAACTTTCGTCCTCCTCTCAGAAAACCGGCGACTCCGGCTAAGCGGTCGTGGGGTCCTTCGATCCCGCCAAACCTTGGAACCCAATTAATCAACCCCGCGACCGGCAAGAAGCGAGTACAGTGTAACGTTTGTTTAAAAACTTTTTGTGACAAAGGAGCTCTAAAGATTCACTTTTCTGCTGTGCATCTGAGAGAAATGCATAAGTGTACGGTAGAAGGGTGCAATATGATGTTCAGCTCTAGACGTTCGAGGAACAGGCACAGTGCTAATCCGAATCCGAAACTTCATTCTCCTCATCTAAGAAGGAAGATATCTCCCCACGACGGTAGGACCGCCCAAAACCACCCTATCCTACTTCCTCCTGGATTGGCTCAAGGCTTGGGTCCTTTGACTTTTGGATCTTTCGGGTCCCTTCTCACCCCGCCCACTGCCGAACTTAGGCAGCAAGCTGCAGCTCTCGACTTGAAACAGAGTATGGATTTGTCCCTTTCCAAAGACTACCCGAAGTATCAGGACGATTTTGTAATGGACGAAGAAGACGAAGAAGGGATAGTCGTCGAAGGAGATGATTACGAACATCATCATCATCATCTTCACCACCACCACCATCATGACGGAAAAAAACCGAAAATGAGCGAATCCGACGGAGATGAAGAACTCACTTCTAACATGGATTCAAACGAAGATTCTCTTAGTGTAGTAGACTCACACAGTGCCAGAGAAGATAATGGTGGGCCAGAGAATCTCGTCACCAAAACTTCGCGCAAGCGAAAGAACACGAACCCCACGAAATGCGCACCTCCACAACTATTAGTACAAAACAACGGAGAAATGAACAGTGATGAGTCTTCAAATGACATCTTCAGTGGCAAGCATAATAACGAACATATCTACATCAAGGAAGAGGTCAGCCAAGATCTCAGTCTAAAAAAAAACTTCGACGAGGAAACGGAAAACAATAACGTCGTAGAAAAAAAAAGTCCGACGCCTGTAGAACCCTTAAATTTCAAATGTAATAACAACGGAGAGAGGGAAGAACAAAAAGAAAACCGTTCCGAAAACGGTCTGAAGACGCGAGAGGAGACGCCCGAGCCGATGGAGGAGGATACGGCAAACAAAACAAAGGAGACGAAAAATTCCAGCGAAGATGGGGTCGAGTCTTTAAACGCCTTAAGGCATCTGGAGAACCTTTCGCAAGGTCACTTCGGTCAAGAAGTGAAGCAGGAGGAAAGGCAGACGGAGAACTCGAGTTATTACTCTCTCAACTATCTCATGAATAACCCGCCAAGCCCTGCTAGATCCCACAGCTCCTCGGCATCCTCCAACGGAGAGTCCTTAGAGGACAACGATAACTACCTCGGTTTTCCCGACGGCTTTCTGCCTGACGTACCTATCGACAAGGACAATCCGAGGATGTGTACCGCTTGTGGCAAGGTTTTCCAAAACCATTTCGGTGTCAAAACACATTACCAGAACGTCCATCTCAAACTAATGCACAAGTGTACTGTAGACGGATGTAATGCCGCCTTTCCAAGCAAAAGGAGCCGGGACAGACATAGTGCGAATCTCAACCTCCACAGAAAGCTGTTAAGTACACCTCTTTCTGAGAAAGCGGGAATGTTTCTCGAAGGACACATGGCCGGACTGAATCCCGCACTTCACGGCGAATTTCTAGCACGACTTTATGGCGAACAGGGTCTCATCCCTCCGCCGCCGGGCCTCGATATCCCGCCTCCGGTCTTCCTTCCTCACTTGGGTTTCGTCCCGAGGTACAACGGTCACCCGGACTCACCTGCCTCTTCTCCGGACCTGATACTCTGTCCCGACGAAGACGCACCACCTCCGGACAAGGAAGGTATGATTCCCTGTAAGTTCTGTCCGTCTTCTCAGAAAGACGCCTCTTCGTACAGAGAACACCTCGAACAGAAACATCTGACAGACCTCCACCGATGTTCCGTACCCGGTTGTAACTTGGTGTTCGCCTCGTCCAGAAGACGTAACGCTCACAGCGAAGACCCTAGCCATCCGAAACCTCTCTCTTCATGACCTATTCCCTTCTCACTGTGGTCTTAAATGTTCCTTCGACCGGGATTCCCTCGAAACGCTTTAATTATTTAAGTAAGCTTACAAATAATTTATTTAACTCGAATACGGATGAATTCGATCGATTACTTTAATCTTATTATTTTTGTTTTCACATTAGATCGAAGTAGATTGTAAGTCATGCTTACAATAATAGCTTGTTTTATAATCTAAAAAAACAAAACCCTCTTACGACAAATCAATTTTGTTTCAAATGTACTCTACAATCTGATCCCTAGTGAACGATTGCAAATCTTATATTAATATTCTCCTGACAATTTGTATATATTCCTCCCCGAAATAAAAACGTATTAAGGAACCCTTACTATTATATACACTGTATATTATTGATATTAAGTAAACCACAAACAAAATACGTCTTATATCATATTTAAGGATTACAATATTTAAAAATTATAAAAAATCAATGATAATTTTATTCTTAATTTTAATGTAAATATTCCTAATATGACTTTTGGGTTCCGAGTCTTTATAACGAAAATTATTTGTACAGACTTTCGACTCGGAAATCAAATCCGTGCAATCAAAAAAATAAAAATAAAATAACCAGATTATAAATAAATAATATAGATTATTTAGATAAAGATAAAAGCAAAAAACCCTAGATTTAATTTTTTTTCTTTAAGTTGTTAATAGTTTATTACTGTGCGTTGGGTGTGATATTAGTTTATTTATTACGGTGCAGTTGTAAAAAATACGAAGTGTAAAAATTAATATAATAATTAAATATAACTTTTTCACTTAAGTATTGCAACAATTATTTAAATTTATTCCGTAAAATTTATGGTGCATTGCCTACACATTATACTAGATGAAGTGTGTTTTTTTTTAATTGTATACGATTAGAGTAAAATAGAATTATACTTATTTTGTCCAAAATATCACTCTTTTTGTACTTTTACAAGTACTTAAAATCATTAACGATCATCTTCGTTATTTTTGTTATTTTCAAAATTTCCCACCAACTTTTCAATTTTGTTTTGAATTTCATAAATAATTATTACTTAAAAAAATGCTTTAATTTTGTGTTTATAACTTATCCAAATAAGCGATACTCGTAATTTGTAAACCGGCGATTAACAGAAATTTAAGAAAGAACTGATTTAAAAATAGTAGAAACCAATTTTTATCTGCAATTTAATTTATCTCTGTGAATTAATAATTATATAATGTGATATATATATATTTATGCATAACAAGCATATAAAATATGGATATATAAATTAATTAGTATGCTTTCAAATTTAATTGATATAAAACTGATTCATATAAATCGTAAAAATTAAATAAAGAAATAAATAATTATAATTATAATGATTTTTATTATTATTTTTTTATACTT
>KZ651236.1:157558-172138 GCA_001010745.2 Gerris buenoi
TTGTTTTTGTGTATTAAAAACAATGATTGTTATGGCTTTACGTCGTTTCTTTCAATGTCTCTTGTATATTTACACATAAAGAAAAATTTAATTATTAAATTAAAAAAAAAAATTATATCCCGGTTCATTATTGTATGAATAAATATATAAATATAGAATTTCTGTGTCTATATATAATAATAAATAATTATTAAATCAATCAAAAATACCTGTTATTACATTTTTTAACACCCACATTTTATTTATTTTTTGGTTTTTACGCTGAACTTATTGAAATAAGTTAGTAATCAAAACCTAAGTGACATCTTGTCACTTTCGCTCAGACGTGGTAACACCAACTATATTCAGCATATACATTATTTTTGTATTTTGTTCAGGATTTTACGCCGAACTTATTGAAATAAGTTAGTAATCAAAACTTAAGTGACATCATGTCACTCCCAGAAACCGCTTGAAAGTAAAATTACGTAGTAATACCAACTATATTCAGCATATAAATTATTTTTGTTATTTTTAAGTTTAGATAAAGGAAATAATACCTAATAAATAATAAATAATAGTTATTTTGGTAATTCGTATCCAGTATTTGCTTTTCTGCCATGAAGTTATATATTCAATAGATCACAATTGAAATGAAAAAGTATGGCTTTTTCAACAAATAGGTATTCACAAGTTGATTTTAGTGGTATTATATAATTTTCAAGTGAAGCGTGTTATGAGAAAATCAAATTATTTAGTATATTTTCTCCACATATTTGCCATTTGTTTAAGCGGCATTATATAACTATCAATTTGACCATATAATTGGAAGTTACAATGGTTTTTTCTTTTTTCTAAATGAACTTAGTGATGAATATTAGTGATATTCTTAATTTCAAGTTGTCAAGAAAAAGGCAATTGAAAATATGTGGCTTTGTTAGCGAATTATGATTGTTTGAGTCAATCATACTTTGTTAAAAGTCTTGTATAGAGAATGATTTCAGGATGTTACTTTTTATATTCAAAACTAGTCTTGGTGGTAAACCATTAATATTATAATGACATCTACAAAACCTATTTAAAATTATTATACTTTTTGTTTTTGAACTAAATATACAAATTAAATACCCTAAAAAAAGGAATAAAAGTTTTAAAATAGCTACTATTCGAATTTGGAAAAAAATAGCTTCACATAAACAAGCAGTTAAAAGCCAGCGAAGAACATAATACGCTATTCATAATCAAAGTGACTTATAACACTCTCCGAAAAACGTACGATTAGTTAGGTGTCCTTTCATAAATATATATATCCAATAAAAAAAATATGTTATTATAATAACATAAATAAAATAAATTTGGAAATGATTCAGCAGAAGAACGAGATACATAAACTTTCGTTTTTTCTTGATCAAGGTAAGTTAATCTATTAATTGATAGATCCATTTATTACCAAACCATACATATACATACGTCATCATACACTTACGTGGTAAATTGGCCTAAGCCGTGAAGAACACTGACTAATATCATATAAATACACTGACAGCGACGGCATGATTATATGAGATTGTGTCAATATTTTAGCACGGATAAAATTAAAAAGTCATTCTTCAGAATGACTGTAATACTTCCGTCACCTAGTTAGCTAGTTGAAATATAGTTATTTACTTTTTTTGGACAAAACAACGTAGACTTCCTTCTTTCCTCTCCGTTTTCAAGAAATAATACAGATTGATTATACGTTAGTGGCCCCGCAACACTTACAAAGATGTGCTGGCTTAGTAGTTGCTATCCTTATCTATATTATTTTATTCATTGTTAAAGATTTAATATTTCTAGGTCAATACGCAGTTTCATCTATGACGTATATCACATTTTAAGACAACTCTGTGTGTTAACAAACGAAATTAATTCAAACAAATAATTCTGTATTTCCTTCGTCTTTAGTTTATACTTTCCCATAAGACAAATGAATGTAGAAGAGATAAAAAAATTCAAAAAACAAAATATAGGTTACGTTGTTTTATAAAGAGGTAACTTTCTGTCCTTTTCGATTACATATTTTCAAAGTTCTGTGGAAAATTCAAACTTTAAATGAATTTCTACTTTTTCATGTAAAGAGTAAGTATTTTTGGATTCTTAAGATTTAGAGATTTTTATACACACATTTTTGAAGTCCCCAAAAATGACTGTCTGTTGTCTGTGAAGACGCGTGGAGCCGATTTTGACAAAATTTGGCATATATGTTCACAAAAATAATACCCAGAGGCGAAATCAAGAAATGATTTTTAGCTCCAATGTGGGGGCGTTATTCCCCAAATTTTTTTTTTTTTATTTTGATGATTTTTTTTTTTTTTTTTTTTTTTTTTTAAAGTTCCCACAATTTTGATTAAAAAATTCTTAAATGCATTCTATTTCAATACGAATCTATCGATATAAGCCGCATTCCCAGAAAAAATCTAGTTCGTAAGGTATAAGCTTTAAACTCGGACGAAGTGAGGCCAGGTTCGATTCACCGCCGAGGAGAAGATATTTTTATATTTTTACATTTTGACGAAATATTCAATAATAATAAAATGTACCTAATAAACTCGAAAACTTATAAATAGAAAATACTAGGCAAAGTAATTAGGGACTTGTATATGAGAAATTTTGTATGAGTTGTCTCGGACCGATATTTTTAATGTAATATCAAGAAGATGGGTTTGTCCTTAGTGCATATGAGGTCTTACTGCTAAACACCATATCTTTAAAGTCACCCTGAAGATAGCTAGAATAAAAATGTATATATAATAAAAATGTATATAGTAATAAAATATTATTTAATTCCTTCCAAAATATCTCTCTAATTTTAAATATTAAATAATATTAAAAATGTTTGGCAAAGATTGCGGATTATTAACTTTTATCTTCTATGAATTTTTAAGTGCTACAAAAATCTTTATTTACAGATATTAAAATTTATGAGATATTTAGCTTGTATTTCATACCATGATCAGTACCAAAAATATTCCCCTACAGTTTTCTTCTTCTAAGTAATGCTTAACGTTAAGACGGCACGAAATTTTTATAGAGAATATAAGCCATTTTCCCGGGAGAAATATAGTAAAATAGTTAGGTAGTAATAAATTCTACTTACGAGAATTTTAATGATTCTTTTTAAGTTGATATATGGTTAAGGTTTGGCCATGATATAAACACTTTTGTTCTCATTATGAGACGTTTCGACCCCATTTTTAATTTCTTTCAATTATGTTCAATTTTATGAATTTTAATGTCAGACAGTTAATTTCTTCCCTACATCTTTAGATCTTATCTTGTATACCATTATTATTGGTAGTTTATTCTTATCATGTTAGTTATCACATCGAGTTTTTAATTGTTTTTACACTAATATTTGAATTATAGTCAGTTTATTAAAGTTTGTAAAATGACAATAAAAATGAATTTCTACTACTTCAACTGATGAATAAATTCAATTTAATTATTGAATGTTCTTTAGGTTTTTTTTATTATTTAGTTCCTTTTATCTCTGGCTTCTTTTAGGCACTGATGATTGATGATGGCCTTATGAAGGCTGAAAACTGCTTTGACTAATAAAAAATTTTAATTTACGTGGGGAGACAATGTACATTATTCCTTTTGATCACTTAATTTTGATGATCAATTGATGTAGTAGTAACATTCTTTGTTTAATGTTAATAAGCAGTTTTATTTGTCCTTTTTACTGTTTTTGAACATAAATTTGACTGTAAGATGAGCAAACTTTTGACCGGGCTAGACTGTAGGACTGTAGTATTCGTCAGAAAACACTATATACTATACAAACACAAACTTATCCGAATACAATATCAAAGAATGAAGGCATGTATGTACTTGTCACATCTAGTAAAATTTTAATGAGTCACTCCCATTGGGCCATTATCAAATATGAATTAATCGAGGCCGATGCATTAAATAAATAGCAAAAAAGACAAATTGATTACTTTTATAAAAAGAATTAAGAGAATTTTACTGTGAATATATTTAATAATATAAAATTACTGCTGAATTTAATGTGTCGGTAGTTTAATTATAGTCCGTATATAAAATATATTATCACTATTATAATCAAAAGTTTATCAGGTGTAACTTTTTAATTTTTATTAACTTTTTCTCTTTTTATGCTTACATGCGATATTTTTATTAATTGTATATATTTATTTTATAGTTGTGATCAACACAACATAAAGATAGGAGAGAGGAATTTAATTAGTAAATTATCACATTTAATCAGTATAATCAAGTATACAATAAATCTCATCTTTCCGGTATCCGAACTCACCGATTCCAACAGATGATAATATGTATTTTGGTATTTATTTACAAATTTTATTGCAACTAAAAAAAGAAACCATAAAAAAAAAAAAAAAAACTTATTGCAAAAATAAGGTCGTTTATTCTTTGATTTTGATTCAATAAAAATTTATTCCAACAAAGGTGAAAGTATTTCTTTGTTTCTATTGCGTTTATATTTTTTTTTTTTCCTCTGGAATGTTTATTATTTTAATGTCAGACAGTTACTTACTCTGTACGTTGATAAAAACTTATCAATGAACTTGTTCATTCTTTCATTATTTTTGCCTCAAAAAAAAATCAACCCATAACTCAATTAATTGAGATACGTGAACGTTGAAAAAAAAACATATTCACATTATTTTTTATAAGTAACATTCTTGTATCATAAAAATAATGTAGTAAAAATAAATAACTATGTTTAGCTATAATGAGTAGCTTTAACAAAAATTTCTTCTCATGTTACAATTAGTGAGAAAGAGAAAAAAATATTGTGGTTACTTGAACATCTCGCACCGGTTTTGGAACTTTTTTTTTGAAAACGCGAAGAGTAATAGGGATCTTGAGCAGGCAGGAAATTAGGAGTTATTGGTTAGGGGCGAAAGGTATGATTGGGTGTTTGGGAAGATAATATGGGTGGTTACGAGGTATATGGGGTTACTATGGACATGAGGGGGGTTTTTAAGCATGATGACCGTAGCACGCGCCTTGGGACTACTAAAACATTTTGGAGTCTTGCCTTGCACCTGGGGCAGATGCACATACTGTCCATGTTTCATGTATCCTTATGAACTATACCTATATCTTCAGACATATAAAACAACTACTCCAAATTAAACTCCCAATTTTCGAAATAACAATATTACAATGTTAAAACGATTTAATTTAAAAACTAAAAACGCACAAAAAATAAATATATAATCATTAAAAGAGTTTTTTTTGATAAATTTTTAATTATAGTTCAACAACTCTTAATAATACATTTGTAATTTCCTTTGAGAAAATGTTGCTTAAAATATAATTTGTTTAAAGGAAATAAAATATTATATCACTCAACCAGTAATTATCACTATTGGTAACACGAGTTTATTATGAAATACAATTTTAGTTCCATTTCAAATCCAACAGATGGCGTTGGTTATTTCGTATATGAGATATTTATTGGATTTTTTAACACTAAAATCATTTTATCCATGAAAATTAATTGATAATTGATCCAGTCGTTATGTATTTGTAATGCAGTAATATACGTTTTGGAAATTTAATTCTTATATTTTAGTTCTTTAATGAATAAAAAATTGATCATTTCTAAATATTCTTAGGGTTACTGAGACATTTCTTTAAAAGTAATAAACAATACTGATCATGTATTAGATATTTATTTGGGTTCTAATAATTACATTTAATTTCTATTTATTACAGTAATTAATAAGATAAATTGCTTATCATAATGTATTTTTTGCTTTCAAGCTTACCGAAGGAAACAGACGCTTTGTGATCATTATGAAGAACAAAATGGTACTACTTTACTTGGTTTACCTATTTAGTTAATTAGTGCTCCCCTATGTTTGTTTTAAAATATAAATGACTTTGAATGAATATAATAATTAAGACAAAGGAATGTTGTCCAATGTAGTTAGGGACAAAGGATAATACTACACTTCTGTTTTTTATAAGGGAAGCATCATTCTATAGAAGAACATACCGTATATCTTCTTTAGATTGTTACTCCCCTCTTTTTTATAAGGGGATTATCAATCTAAAGAAGTGCCGTTATTAGTTGGTTAGCCATTAGTGGGTAACAAACTGAGGCACCATTTGAAAAATATTTAATTGGTTACCCACCCTATATTTGTAGACGTGGGAGTTTCCACATGGAAGTCATCTTACTGAATAATATAAATTGTCTCTCCACGTAAACTAGCAAATTTGTTTATTTTAAATTACAACGCAGCTTTCAGCCTTCATAAGACCGTCATCAGTGCCGAAATGTGGAAAAAGTATGAGTTAACAATATATAAGTGAAAACTTAACCCTTAATAACCTAGGGTTGCTATATGGCAACAGCAAAACCCCCTCTCTTTATTATTGTCTGGAGAGGTCCAAGTTAATATTGAACTTTTAAAATGTTAATATTATGTCAATATCAGGACTAAATTAATTTTTCATCATTATATTTATTTGTTTTGAGCAACACGTATGCCACAAGACAGGTTTAAAAAATGGATAATTCCAAATTTGTGACATCGCATGAATTTAATTTTTTTAAATTGATTAATTAATTAAATAATTTTATTATTGATAATGAAACTATTAGAATAAAGAATGATTAAAAATATAAAATTCTTGCAGTTTCACAAAATTTAATTTTTCTGCCCTAAATTGAGCGTCAAATTGAAAGTTGCCATATGGCAACGCTAGGACATTAGCCTTACAGTTTTTTTTCCAAGTAGTAATTTTATTTAATTATATTTACATACAAATTTTTGATGTTTTTTTTTGCCTAATGTACATTTTTTATTGATTATTTTCTAAATATTTAATTTTTTGTAATTATTATTTTATTGAATGAGGATAATTAATAAAAAATAAATAAATAAAAAAAACAGTATTGGTTTATCTTTTCATGTTGTGTATCCATATTTCATGGATTCTTTTCAAAACAACTGGTGAATATGTATCACATCTAGACAACTAGAGTTTCGAAGTACTAACATATCTTATTAGATGTGGAATAGAAGCACGAGCAGCAGATCGCCCAAAAAATCATTGGGTTCCCTTTTCTCTAGAGTGATAGATGAAATAAGATAAGTTCTTCAGAACGTATTTACAACTAAAATATAATAAGTACTATGAAAATGTTATGTAAAGTACAGATAAAATAAGTATAAAATAAAATAAAATGTATAGGTAAAATAGCTATCATAGTAGATTCATAAATTTGAATGTAACAAATAAAATAAATAATAATAATAATTTCGAAAGAATAAATAATATCTATATAATATAAAAATAATATGTATATAATAATAAAATCTGTGTTTTTTTTTATTATAATTAAATAATATACATATATTTGTTAAGGTAATAACAAAAACACATTCAAAAAACAATTAATAACGAAATAATTACATAATTTTACAGACAAACTACATGATGCTCCTAATACAAATAATGTAAAAAAACAAATTGAATTTACTTTTTTGTTCTTTTAAATAAATTTAGTATTTTGTCAGTTATTTGTGCTTTTGTAACTAAAATTTATTTTTACATACATTTTGTAAAAGAATTATTTAAAAAAATCACTAAGAAAAAAACTGTAAGGCTAATGTCCTAGCGTTGCCACATGGCAACAGCCGAAATTTGGGGTAAGGAATTTTTTAATTTTTTTTTTAAACATTTTTTCCATATTAAGGGACTCCTTAAGAGACAAAATCCCTAGAAAACTCCAAAAAATTCCAAAAAAAAATTAATTCGGGCAGTTAAGGGTAAATTACTAATCACCCTATATATTTGTTTATTAAATATAAGAATTTCCTTGGCCTAAATAACAATTAAGACAAAGGGATATTTAGTCCAAAAAACTTAGGGACAAATGAATATCAACACTTCTGTATGTATAAAGGTGATAAGATGTCTCTGCTTTACTATTTAAGACAGGAGGAATTTTGTACATTAAAGTAATTTGGAACAGTTAATCAAGTAAATGAGAGTTTTAACATTTACAATGAAACGTGTTCTGACCATAGGTAACATTTTTGGTCAAGTCTCTGCCCCCAGGTATGCCGGTCAACATATTTTGACACTTAATAGCCTGATGTTGATGAAATTACTATGGAATCTCAAAGTTAGTCCATAGAAAATCCCATATTAATTTCAAACTTTTAAACACATTGCTTCCTCTAACCCATTTGCATAACTTACTGTTTCTAATAACACTAATATTTTAAAACCTATCTCCTCTAAACCTAGACTCCACGTCGCGTATTTTCCTTTACCTTTTACCCTTTCCTTTGCACTGATGATGGCCGAGAAACCGAAAGCTATAGTTTTGTGAAATAAACACTATTCTGAGGAGAGGCTTACCAGTTTCTTCCCGCACTATTTTTAGGGTCCGTAGGCAAACGCCAAGGACCCTTATATCAATAATACGAATAATATTCCATAAAGATAGACTAGAACCTACAGATTATCTCTTTAAAGAACATTTTTTATTAAAATTAGATAAACTATACCAACTAGCTGCAATGATTAAGCTATGCAATAAAACACATAACATACCAATATTTAAACATGATCATATTACAAGATCCAATAATAAACAAAAATACGAAATACCAAAATATAAAACAACAACAGCACAAAGATACTGGAAATATACCAGTGTTTCCATATACAACAAACTACCCGAAAATATCACTAATTACACAAACTCAGCCAAACTCTTCAAAAATAAAATTAAACATTATATAATCCATTATCTGGAATAAAAAAAAAAAAAATAAAAAAAATAAATAAAAAATAATTAAATAAAAATAATACAATAAATATATCAACTGCAAATAACATATTAGTTAGTTAAATATAAAAAATAAAAATAATTAATAATAAAAGAACAATATGATTTTCTATAAACTAAACATATTGAGAATTAATTATCTACTCCTTCTTACAACACAGGCTTTTGTCTTACCGTAAGAAGTAACCATGTTACAAATGTAATTTAAGCTATAAATATGTATTTAATTATAAATGTTTTAATGTATTGTTTATTTACTTTTATAATGTTATATTCTTAAAATAAAATGGTTAAAAAAAAAAAAAAAAATATATATATTTTCGCGCGTGTGTCTGTCTGTCCGTCCGTCCGTCGCCTGCTCTCACGGCTACACCTTTCGTCCGATGACTTTGATATTTGGCATGTATATATCTTGTACCTACCCACACGTGTTAAAAATAAAGCGACATAAAAATTTTTTTTTTTCAAAACAATTAGAATAAAAAAACTTAAGGGTTACATTTTTTTTTTCGACATCGTGAGAGGTATCATATTAAGGGTACGTCGAGCTGATTACAAAAATATATAATTCTCTGGTTATAACTTTGATAGGGCGAGCGTAGATACGTTTGAAGTGGGTGTGAAACGTGTCCGCCCCCTCTATCTCGCTTATGTGAAGTGCAAAAAATCTGAAAAAAATCCCTGAACATTCTTCGACCAAAAGTAAAGATACCACTTTTTGGAAATTTCGAGAAAAAAAAAAATTTTATTTTTTATTGACAAAATACTTTTTTTTTTTATAATTATGGTCTTTTCGATGTATTTATATGGCTGGTTTCTGGTTCAATGGCAAAAAAATACTTCATCAGAAGTTTGTTTATGTGTTTTGAAAATATCAGACCCATAGGATAGTTCAAAGTAAGCTTTTTAGCATTTTAAAAAAACCCATCAATAGGGTACTATACTTAAACAATACAGTGTTGCCTACGGACCCTCGCTTTGTGCTGACTAGCACACACTTGACCTGTTTATTACATTTGCGACTTCTTCTATTTCTATTAAGTATTTAAAAAAGTTTTAAACACTTATTTTTTAATTAATGAGCATGATATTAGATAATATAAATCCCATGTTATGTAGCTTCAATCTTAATCCTATTCTGTTTAAAATAGCACAATTTATTATTCAATTAGTAATTATGAAATAAGGTTTATTTTTAATGTAAAGGTAAAGAACTAATGTTTTAAAAATTTTATCAATTTATTATTATGATTTTTTTTTTTTAAAAAAATCCAATAGGTAATACAGATCTCTTACGACCTCTTAAATTAGTTATTAGTGAAATGAAAAGTTAAATGGTTCATATAAATATTTTAATTTCAACAGGTCTGCGGGGTATAAATTAAAAACGACTACCAAGTTTTGAGATATTTCGCCTCTTATAGGCATATTTAGGCCTAAGAAGAAGGTAATTTTAATTTTATTAACAAATAACCAATATTATAACATGTAACGTAATAAAATTATACAAATATATTGACAACACTAACCTTTCTAATATAGTTTTCTGCTTGCATTAATCTTTTAATAACACTATACTTGCATCGTATATGTATTGTACTCCATCTATATCCGTGCGTCTACCTACAATGACACCAATATTATAATTTTAATGTGTATAAAATTTTCGTCATTTTCATGTATTTTTGTAAAAAAAAAAATGTATCAGGTCTGTATTAAGCAAAATTATTGTGGTTTTTGAAAAGAAACTGATCAATTGGATATTTGAGTGATATTCATTGTCGAACTCTTTTGTTGGTCATTATTAATAATGCACTGATAACTTATAAGCTTAAAAATATCTGTTAAATAATAACATTTTATGAAAAGAAAGGAATAGGATGAAACCCAAGAGATTTTGATTGTGTTAAAAATAATTAAAAGGGTTAAAGCGATTTGAAGGGTTGTTCAAAATAACCCCTAGAAATATTTATAAGAATATAAGTACCAGTTATTAAATAAATTTTGTTTGAGGATTATAAATTTTCAAGAATCTTCCATCTACATCTTAAGAGATGATCTTTAAATAACTTTAAGTAGTCTTTAAATAATCTTTAAAGAGGTATTTTAGGAACCAATAGGTATTTTTTTTTATTTTTTATTTTTTTTTATTTTTTATTTTTTGTCAGTTGATAATGATCAATTAATGAAATCAAAACTGGTTCATATCGAATATTAGTGTTTGTAGTTTTGCCTGATCAATTTGATAGACGGCTATGTTGTTGTATTAAATACTTTTTCCTACAGTTGACCGATAAAGTGGTTGTTATCGCAGTCAAAATAGCAGATTCCTGCACTTACTACTTTACCGCTACTTTATTTTTGGTTCTGTCTGTCTGTCGGTGTCACTCAATTTTTGCAAACCAACATATCTTAAAAACTGTACGTCTGATTTTAATGAAATTTGTATGGTAGGTCGTAATTAACCCATTGTTGGTCCCATTTAAGTTTTAACCTTCTGCACCCATTTGTTTTTCTTCCACACGCGTACAAACATACACTTATTTACACCTATATCTTTAAAAGAACTCATTTGATTTTTACGAAATTTGTTTAGTTTGTCGAAAGTATAGACCGTTGATCGCCCTAGATTAATTTTAACTGCGCTCAATAACTATTGCTCAATTGATACTTTAATTCATGTAAAAAAATCAAAACATTTTTGGCATATATTAAAAAACAGAAGAAATTAGGCATGTAAAGGGTCATTCTCAAATTATTTGGCTTTTTCGGTTTCGCTCACAATGAAAAATGTCTGAAAAAAAATTAATTAAATACTTATGAATTTTGCAGTGAATGTTGACTAACTATTCTTTTAATCAAATAACGATAATACGAAGGGGGAAAAACAATGTCTCTATAACATTACATCCCCTATGAAAGACCAATAACAATAATTTAATTCTTCATTTTTAAAATAAAATAATGAAATCAGTTTAACAGATTATAAGATGGCAATTAACTTTTACTCACGAACTTAACGTCTTTTAAGAAACCATAAATGTGTATTAAGTTTAGGTACTTATACTAATTAAAAACTTCAAAATAATGTAATACAGAAATAGCATTTTGCTCAGTAAAATATGAATAATTTTTAATAATTTACAATATTTACCCAGATATATAATATAGAAAATAAATAATGGTCTTTTAATGCAGTATTACAATTACAATTAAATAAGAAATGTGTTTTTTAATTGCGAGAATATGAAGGTACTAATTCTTTCTATGGACGGAATTGGACAAAAAGACATCATCATAATAATATATTATTTTCCAGTTTTAAAAATATAGTCGAGTAGAATGTTTTTAGACCGGTATAGTGGGGGTAATGTATTTCAGGGACAATATGGCGGCCACGGTCTCTACACCTCCTTCCACCTGTCCCCCCTTTACCAGACCCGCTTCACGGAAGTAGCCGATCTCTAACGAGGACACCCGAGTATCGGACACCACCCCACCCAATAGCTGGACATTTATAAAACTGAAAACTGGACTAGGGTATATCCCCTTCTCAGTATTGAAATTTTACACGGAATTTTCGAAACAAATCATTCAATTTTCATTGATCGAAAGAGAGGCAGTTATACCTAGAATTCTACTTATATGTACTTTTTTTTTTTTTAAATTCTTAAATGAAAAATACTATTTCCAGGACCCCGATATTTAGTAGGACCCCGTTAATTCGGATAAACGGTGACCTGGACGGTTCTCCATAGTAACTGAAAGCCCTTAAAGTAAAATTTATATCGCAAAATGCTTTTTACGGACATTCTCACTGATCAAGTGCACAATGAAAACTTCAGTCATATGTTGGAAACTCATGTTATGTATGTTCATGTTCATCCTACATATTAAATATGTAATTACATATCTCGTTAATGTTGTACATTTAACTTATCCATATGCAGTAATAATGCAGTATTTATACCTATACAATTTTTATTTTAAAAAAGGTTTTTTTTTATGTTATTTTTAAAAAACCTTGCTAATCTAGAAATCACGTTAATCCGTACAACCCTCTGCCAGAATTTGTCCGGATTAACGCGGTTCTACTGTTTCTTAAAATTCTAAATAATCACCAACTCATATGATTTTATCAGAAAGTATTTTAGAAATTATTTGTATGTATGTATTTATAAAGGGCGATTCAAAAAGAATGAACCGATTCCATGATTAAATATGTTATTAAGGAGAAATAGCAAAAAAAAAATTAAACTTGAGTGCGAGCATTCTATTCACAGTCAAGTTTCATTTCACATGTGTCAAGTGTTCAATATGGCCACATATCAAATTGATCCCGATAGGATTGTTGTTCTTCCCAAACACGTTGAAACATAATTAATCCTGATACGCTTCACCGTGTTTGGGAAAAAATTGCATATCCATCGTCTTGATGTTGTCCGTGCTGCATGGGGTGGCCATATTACGATGCTTTAAGTTATCCAGATCCAGGTCAGTCTTTTAGTCACTGATTTATTTTTTGCAATCTCGAGAATACAGAAGGTCTTCTGTTGAGAAGTTCCCATTTTATTTTGACATTAAACAAACATCTGTTCTTTGGAGACCAATGCACAGGCCCAGACTTATAAATGGGCTGACTGGGCTATAGCCCAGGGCGCCAGATTTTGGGGGGCGCAAAATTTTCCAAGACAATTTTTTTACCAACAATAAATTTAAAAAAATTCTACCTACTGTAATGTTTTCCACTCAGAAGGCAAATGTTACTCTTTCACCTTTCAGCCAATGCCAATGATGGCCTTATTGTAAATATTGCACCTAGTTTTTTTGGTATCCAATACTTAATAATATTTTCTATTTAGTAATTTATTATAGTATTTATCTTCTTTTAATTACTTCTCATATTTGTAAATTCTGATATTATTATCTGATACGCATGTTTAGATTCACTAGTACATGGATTTCTGTATAATGGGCAATAGTGATTTATATATGAAAGGTTGTTGAATGATTTTATTACAATGTGGCTTTTTACGATAATAATATGCTCAAGATCCTCCTCTACACCGCATTCTGAACACACTGAAGATTGCGCTTTTCCTATCTTTTAAAAAAATGACATATTATGCAGTGATTGGCTCTCAATCTACTGTTTGTCACAATTGATCTGTTTAGTGCTATACCACTATACCATGGAGTGTTGACCCAAAACGACTATTATTCTATACCTTTTTCTATTTTTTAATAAAATAATATAGATATATAATAGAAATTAGCGGATACTTCCAGTCACATGAAAACTATTTTAAAACACTTTTTGAGTAAGGTATCAAATGATAGGTATTAAAGAGTAGAAAATGTTGCGTGTCCCCCCACCCCTAAAACTATATTCTGTTGATACTAAAAATATTTAAAAAATGCAAATCTCAGCAGACAGCACGCTGGGCTATAGAAAAATAAATTTGTAAGGCGTGAAGATTCACGTAAAAAGGGTTTCGTTGGTATTAAGAACAAAAATTAGTAAGGGGGAGGGGGGAATTATTAATTTTTTTGACAAAATGGTGGGGAAAATGAAATATTACCCACAAGTGTTATATATTTTTGTAATCTACTCTTTAAAACCTTTCAATTGATACCCCACTCAAAATTTAAAACAAATAATTTTTTTCGAGTGACATGAATTAGCCGCCATCTTGGATTTCCAGTAAATCAGATCGAGTTGCTAATCTCATTTTTTCATTGGCCCA
>KZ651236.1:172248-187362 GCA_001010745.2 Gerris buenoi
TCGCGATGTGAATTATCCGCCATTTTGAATTTGAACAGCTGATTATTTTGAGTTCTCTATATTTTTCCTGAGTGCGCGTCAAAACGATCTTTAATACTGGTAAGTTTCACGCTTTTATCTCTTTTGCTTCAAAAGTTATTGTAACCGTAAAGAGTGACAGACAGACAGACACAGAAACGAAACTATAAGAGTTTCTTTTTTTTGGTTTTACCAACGAAACCCTAAAAAGAATGGAATTTGATCTGATGAACTGGGAATCCAAAATAGCCAAAATTTTTTCCAAATTTTTTTTTTTTTTAAATTTTGAGTGAGGTATCAAATGAGGTATTGGTTACAAAACTATAAAACACTTGTTGAATGAAAATGTTATGCCTCCCCCCCCCTATACTAATTTAATGCTTACAATACCAACGAAACCCTTTACGTGAGACTTCACACACAACCAATTTCATGCATTAAATGCAATATTTTACATGGAATGTATTTTAGAATCTATTTTAATAATTAGGGAATAAGTTGATAACTAGTCTTGTTGGAAGGGGGGGGGGGCGCCAAAGCTGAGAGCAGCCCAGGGCGCCATTCACTGAAAGTCCGGGCCTGCCAATGCACCTGGTGCGGTCACTCGGCAGTCAACTGAAAATTAGAAACCTAATATTTTAAACAGCCACTCTCTCATTCTGATTTATATATCAACGTACAAAATATTTGATCATGGATTCGGTACATTCTTTTTGAATCACCCTGTATATCAAACATGAAAAAGTTTAACTTGGCCGCATCAAAAATAAGTCCTGTTACGATAAAGTAAAAATAAAGAACAACTAGTGGAAAAAAACTACTTAGTGGAAATTAATTACAGGGAGGAAAAAATTTAAGAGAACACAGAACACGAGTTAGTCGTAAGGTGAAACAAACATAAAACAATACGTAAACAAATTGCACTGACATATAGTTAGTACCTACATGTATTTTTCAAATATGCTGAAAGATGGATAAAAGTATTAAAATAATGCATTGTCATCGTGTTCTGAGCTATTTTAAATGTTTCAAATGTCTAGCTACTTGGGAAGTTTGAAAAATCGACAAGTAAGTAAAAATCGATTGCAAGATTTGTACTGGACAAACAAACAAGAAAGCAAGCTAATAAAAACGTAGTAAAAAGATAGTCGAAGAATCGAAGATAGTCGAACGTAAGAAAAAGAAATCTCAGATAAGTAGAGGTAGAAAAACCGTTAACAAAGTTTATGATGGCTAACTACTTAATCAGTTCTCTTCATAGTACAGGTAATATAATAAGTAGACCCAAAAATCACTAAATAAATTAAGAAATGTGTACATTCATGAAACTTTCCTCATACCTTCATATTGGCAGTAGAAATGAAAATCTGCAGAGTCCGTCAAAATTTAGGGGGTGGAACAACCCCCCAGGGGGGCGGGAAGGGAGAATTTTTAGCTTTTTACCAAATATCTCGAAAAGTATTGACATAAGGTGAATTATGGTTATTTACAAATTTGTTCTTCATTAAATTTCCAATAAAAATAGTCCTTTAACATTTTTTTTTAGCTCCAACCGTTTTTGATTGCAAGCGCACAAAATTAGGTAATAAAAAATAAAGTTCGATAAGGGGGCAAAAAGAACTCCTTTATTAGGGATTTCTGACCTTAAGCCTGATAATCTGCAGAGTCCGTCAAAATTAAGGGGGTGGAACACCCCCCCCCCCCTCCTAGGGGGATGGGGAAAGGGAATTTTTCGAAAATTACGTTTTCCACTGTCAAGTAAGATATCATTTTCCATGTTTCTTTTAGTGCTGAATCGAATAAGGCTAAAGTTGAATTTCATGATTCTACATAGGAAATTAACTCTTACATTAAATTTTAAAACATATTCGTAAATAAGAAGTAAAAATCTAAGTGGCAAAGTCAGGTAAAAAGATCGCGATTTGTTGAAGTAGCAAAAAACCTTCATTTGAAAACCAACAAATGATGCTCTCCCACCCCTCCTAGTGGCTTTATTTCTTCTCCCAACATAGGTTGAACCCTTTTATCTGTTTAAATTTCTAATGTAAAATGAAAATACTATATTTTAAATATTTCTTTCTTTTTCGTCTTTATAGGGGTTTAATTAATAACTCTCCTTTCTTCTCTATAAATCTGCTCTATTTCGCCTTAACTTGAGGCTTCTTCAGGCTGATATTATAGTCCAGTCAGATTAGATGAAACAAAAGGGGATACTTCCCAAAGTTTTGGAAAGTAGCGGTGGTTAATAGAGGAATGAAAAATTTGGAAGGGGTGTCAAAAATCTATAGAATAATAAATAGAGGGCGTGGCTTAAGGTCAAGAAATCCCTAATACGCCGATATTCACCCCGAAACGAAAGAAAACATAAAAATTCAATTTTTGTTTTAAAAATAGTCAATTTTTAAAGTGCCACTACTTGGTAACAATTGGACGTACAGTTGTAAATTTATTGCACTGAAAGCTGGTATAAAAAATTAACATCGAACAACGCATAGTTTACGAGGAATATAGCAACAACTGAATTTTTTTCAGTTTTGCATATATTACAAAGAAACTTTGGGAGGCCTTTTTTGGAGAGGTTTGGGGGAGGGGGGTAAATAGAGGAATGAACAATTTGGATTGGGGGGGTGGGGAGTCAAAACTCTATGGAAAAATAAATAGATTGTGGCTTAAGGTCAGAAATTCCTAATAAAAGTGTACTTTAGCCCCCATATCCAACTTTATTTTTTATTACCTAATTTTGAGCGCTTGTAACTAAAAAATGGTTGGAGCTAAAAAAAAATGTTAAAGGACTATTTTTATTGGACATTTAATAAGGAACAAATTTGTAAATAACCATAATTCATCTAGTGTCCATACATTTCAAGATATTTGGTAAAAAGCAAAAAAATCCCCCTTCCCGCCCCTCTGGGGGGATGTTCCACCCCCTAAATTTTGACGGACTCTGCAGATTTTCAATTTCACTGGCAATATGAAGTTATTTGCAAAGTTTCATGAATGTACAAATTTTTTTGTTTATAAAACCCTATTTTTCCTGTACTATCATTTTTATGACTTCTTATAAATATTTATTTCTTTGTTTTTTGTATTTTTTTTTTAGCATTTTTTTAATTAATACAATACGTCATTAAAACCATATACAAGCTATTTTATGATTTGATTAAGTATAGATATTAGTGTTAGTATGACATGTGACATGTCTCAATTTTCTTGGTAGGGAACCAGGAATTTAAGGCCATAGCCCTAGATAGTGGTTATAGGTTTCAGACGCATGTGATACCGTCTGTAATTTAATACCCTTTAAACCTTAATCCTCTATAGGTTTACTGCATCCCTGCATAAGAACTTATAACTGGTTCTCAATCCTCAATTCAAATCGAAAACAAAATATAAACCAAAGTTTTACCTATCAAAATAATAAATGCAATACTGTGTGTCCCTTTTAGAAATAGTACATTACGCGTCGAGTGTAGAAAGTAGCATTTTGCATGCGAGAGTGGAGTTTACACCCGAGCGACAGCGAGGGTAGTAGATTTTAATAATAAATGCAGAAAAAAATAATAAACTTCCTGTATGTAAGCTCGTATTTCTCTTTTGATAAAGATGACATCAATTCGTTAGTTGTATTTTATGCCGAATTAATTATTTCGGAAGGCGTATATTCTCCTCATATTCGTCATAATCACTTAAATAACTCATTGAATTTCACCAAAAACTCGATACAGTTACTTTTATTAAATAAACATCAAATTAGTTGTGTTAAATGTAAAAGTAAACAAACTCGCTAATCGTGTGTAAAGTTGAAAAATTCTTCTTCTTTTCGTCACTAAAGTGGAAAAAAAGAGGAATTCTTCAAAAATATGAGACACGCATGCGCAATTAATACAGGTGTGTAAAGAATTACTTTCTACGAATCTAAACAGAGATACAATGTTTATATTACGTATCAATCGTTGATAAAATAATTAACACAGCTATCACCAATTCTAATCAAAGAAATAAAAGTAGCAAGAGTTTAATCCTAGTATGAACAAAAAAAAGGCAAGAAAATAGGTAACAATTATACAGATTCTACATTTCCTTTTGGTTATTAAATAAAACAATATATAAAAATGGAAATCAACATTTTTATATTTAATATACTATGTTCATCTTAATCTTAAATATAAATATATAAAATGGCAGTGGTGTCTGTACATTTATCCGATTGGGCTCAAATTTTGTATTTACACTAAATGAGTGGTCCTGATAACGAATTTAAGTTTAGAAGATTTTGTGTCTGTTTGTCTATGGAACAGACCACAAAACCAACAGATTTTGTTGGTTTTTGGGTGCAATGTTAAGCTCAATTTTGCAATTGTATAAAACTTTTGCTAGCTTGATATGGGGCGGAGAATGGGGCTTCTAAACAGATTTCAAAATTCTAATTTTACTTATTATAAAAAATGTATTTAACCAAAATTGCAGAAGCTAATGACAATATTTTATGTTCTGTGAAAATTTCTGTAGGAAGAACTGTTCAATCGCTATCAACAAATATTTAGATTCATTTTTTAAACATATTATTTAAATAGTTTATAAATCATCACGAAGAATAATTTTTATATAAGTCACACCTTACCATGCCTTAACCTTTATAACATAATTACCACCACATCTTTATAACGCTAAAATAAAATGTCGCAGTGTATAGATAGTATAATAATTTCTAAATTATATACCCATAGGGATTGTACACAATTTTATTTCTAAGGGGACATAGGGAAAAGTAAGAAAATAATGGGAATTGAGCCCAGACCGATCTTCTTAAGTTAGTAAGTTAATAATTGAGAAACGGCTCCTGTTATAGATGTAAACATATAATATATTAATCAAAGATAATTTTAACTCAGGATTGTGAAAAGACACGGGGGGGATAGAGAAGGAAAATACCACTGCTTCCCTCCCCCCCCCCCCCCCCCCCCCCCCCCCCCCCCCCCCCCCCCCCCCCCCCCCCCCCCCCCCCCCCCCCCCCCCCCCCCCCCCCCCCCCCCCCCCCCCCCCCCCCCCCCCCCCCCCCCCCCCCCCCCCCCCCCCCCCCCCCCCCCCCCCCCCCCCCCCCCCCCCCCCCCCCCCCCCCCCCCCCCCCCCCCCCCCCCCCCCCCCCCCCCCCCCCCCCCCCCCCCCCCCCCCCCCCCCCCCCCCCCCCCCCCCCCCCCCCCCCCCCCCCCCCCCCCCCCCCCCCCCCCCCCCCCCCCCCCCCCCCCCCCCCCCCCCCCCCCCCCCCCCCCCCCCCCCCCCCCCCCCCCCCCCCCCCCCCCCCCCCCCCCCCCCCCCCCCCCCCCCCCCCCCCCCCCCCCCCCCCCCCCCCCCCCCCCCCCCCCCCCCCCCCCCCCCCCCCCCCCCCCCCCCCCCCCCCCCCCCCCCCCCCCCCCCCCCCCCCCCCCCCCCCCCCCCCCCCCCCCCCCCCCCCCCCCCCCCCCCCCCCCCNTTTTTTAGTAAAACCAACAACGACACCGCTATGAGTTAATAAAGATCGCTAAAACTATTAAAGCGGACCTAAACGTTTAAAATAGAGAAAACAACCTTTTTACCGATATCTTACGTCCTAACGCAACGATTTTAACAAAACTTCATATACATCGTCTAAAGATCAATTGAAACAGGCATGAAAAATTTCAACTTGATACAAGCAGTAGTCTTTGCGTAATGATGAGATACATTTATAATAATTGTTTAAAAGCTACGGCAGGTGGTTAAGGTTCGAAAGGCGTGTAGTGTATAGGTTTATCTAGGAAGGCAAGCTTTGTACCGAGTACCCCCACTCTACTATCCCACACTACCCTCTTCCACTTATCTTCAACTATGGCATATATGCAGTATTTCATTGCAATTCGCTCGCTTCAATGATAGAGCCACGCGATGCCTAGTTAATTAAAAAATGTTGTAGGAAGACATTGTTTCGTTATTATATTGATATACACCTCATACATGATGAGTCGATGAGTCGGTATCTTTTTTTTTTTTTTAAATTTTATTGAATAACACAACTACAATGTAAATTTGTAATAAGTGATAATGATAATGTGGCGTGAAAAGACATGAGAAGAAGAAGTAGTCCAGTGACTACACTTCCTTAGCAGTAAATACATATAGTAAAGTATTTATAGTACAGAATAACTAATGATAAAATAATGATAATAAAGTGGATTAGATTCATTATAATAGATGTTTAAGATAATACAAGAGAAACAATATTTTAAGATAAGAGATCTCTAGGCCATCTCCTCTTCAAACGTCTTGGTGGATTGCTTGGGATAAACTGAGAGGACAGAAGTTGTACAAGAGGATTAGGATGGTGGGATATGGATTCATGGAATTTTTTATATCGGGATACGGTTAGATCTCGGACAAAAGGCACATTTAAATCTTCATGGAGAGTTAGGTTAGAAACATAAAAAGGAGCATTGGTTATTTTTCTAAGGATTTTTGACTGCAGGATTTGGAGACGACGGGAATTGGAAGGCTTGGTGCTGCCCCACACTTCTAGACCGTAGGTCCAAGCTGGTTTTAGAACTACGTTATAAATACGAAGCTTGTTGTTAAGAGAAATCTTAGACCTACGATCAAGAAGGCTGAGCAGTAACTTGTATCGTCGTGTGATGTCAGTACGTTTTGTTTTAGTGTGTAGTTGCCATGTTAATCGTCGGTCAAGGAAAAGGCCAAGGTATCGGACGGAGTCGGACTGAGGAATGGGAACTTGATTAAGGGTGACTGGAGGGCAAGTTTTATGACGAAGAGCAAAGGTGACGTGCACACTTTTCTGTTCGTTTATCTTTATCCTCCATTTCCTTAACCAAGGTTCAAGGAGTAACAAATGACTTTGGGTATTATTGGATGCAAGGAGGTGGTTCTCTTGGACTGAAAGGATTGCCTTATCATCTGCAAAAGTGGCAAGGAATGTTAAGGGATGCTGGGGAATATCATGAGTATATATGGAGTAGAGGAGAGGTCCTAGGATACTGCCCTGGGGTACTCCAGCACTCACAGGGCATATAACGGAAAAGGAAGAACCAAGACTTACACGAAAAAATCTGTCAGTGAGATAGGACTTGAGGATAAGGTAGTAGGTGAAAGGAAGGATGCCCTTGAGCTTCCAAAGCAAGCCAGTATGCCATACTCTGTCAAAAGTCGGTATCAATCGGTACTCGGTCAAGAGTCGGTATCAATAACAAAATGCGATGAATACATAGCTTAAGATACGACAAGTAAATAAATACCTATATCTAATATTTACTAAAGTCTTATAGTCTATGCGCATAAATAAATACGAAAGGTCAATCTGACTGGAAATATGTTTTATCCTCTACTCGCATGTTCAGAGTCAAACCTAGGACACAATGTATCTACGTTCTGAAGCGTACCTGAGATTTTCAATATAACAAAAAAGCATTGAACACTAAAATCAGAGATTTTCCTCTGAGTGAAAAGTGGTTCCGAAAACCCTAGATTAACTTAAAGAGGGTGGGATCTACAAACATTTTCGCACGTGGGACTCTATCTAAATCGAAAGAAACATATTTCTGGTCAGTCAATTCATATTATTTAAGGTAAGTATTGTGTCCTAGATGTGACATTAAGCCTTCTTTAGTACTAACATGTCTTCTTTTGAAAGGATTCTTGCATCTTATCTACTACATCACTTAGGATAACCTTAAAAAAAGTTTTTACCCATCTTTACATGGAAAACTCAAGAAACAAGATAAAAAAGAAACTAGGGGCAAAAAGGAAATCTCTGATAGATCCTGGAAGGAGAGAAATAAGTCAGCTTGAATATCCACATGGAAAGTCCATTATCTGCTCCAGTCTTTTGAAGGACCCTTGTCTTGCTTCATGACAGAGGCAAACATTCAGTCCCTAGGAAAAGCTTCCTAGGGCTCAGGAAAACCACAGAGTAATAGTATATAGTGAGACTAAAACAATCCTTCGAAAAAGTCCTGCCTTATATAAGACAAAAGTTTTATTTCTACTTCATAAAATGTTAAGGTTCCATATCCTTAGGATAGGTTTTATCTGCATGAATTACTCAAAGTTTTAATAATTTTTTTTTTTTATCTCTATAGGAAAATATTTTTCCAATTAGATTGGCATATAGCTTCATTGCGTCCTATTGCATACTTGAATGGTACTTTTATTGTATAATTTATACAATTTTTCCCCGCCGAAGGTAACGGAAGCTATAATATCGTTCTGGCAAATCAAAAAAATTTTCATGAATTCAAGGTTTTTTGGCTTGTGTCTAAGAAAAACATAAAAAAAAAAAAATATAAATAAAAAGAATAAAGAAGGGGAAAACATTAATCATTAATCAATACGGGTTGTAAAAGCATAATATCGATAAGGTACATAAGTAAGTGATCATGATAATTTTTATTTCGTATCCGGAAAATAGCAATTCAAAAGAGGTAGCTATTTGTAGCGATTTACATGAGTAGAAGAGACGAGAATGAAAATTCAAATAATACCAGCCCATAAAAACCAAGTTTTTATTATAAATCCTTTATATTTTTGCAATTTAGTTCTGAAGGGAAATATTGGTATTCATTCATTTCAATTTTAAATAAATAATTTAAAATTAATTAATTAGTAACATTTAATTAATTATTATATTTGTTACAATGATTTTGTACCGGTAGAGAGTCGAAATGCCAAGATTCAGCAAGATTGGATAATTAATTGAATTTTTATTTATTGTATTACTTTTTTAAATTTAATTATCCCATTCATTTTGAAAAAGATAATTTTTTTAAATTTAATTAATTAATGAAATTAATTAATTAATTAATTTGTTAAAATGTTTTTATATTGGTAGAGTCTATGTGCAAAGTTTGAGCTCGATTGGATGACTGGAAGTGGGTTAACTAGCCCTCCAAAGATTTTATATACCAACCAATTAATTAATTAATTAATTATTTTTTTATTTTATTTTTTAAAATTTATTTAATCCATTCATTTTATAAAAAAAGAATTAATTAAATTGAAAAATTAATTAATTAATTAATTAATTAAATTTAATTAATTAATTAATTTGTTAAAATGTTGTTGTATTGGTAGAGAGTCTATGTGCCAAGTTTCAGCTCGATCGGATAAGTAGAAGAGGGTTAACTAGCCTTCCAAAAATGTTGACGCCAGGCACCCAGGCACCCACCCAGGCACCCAGGCACAAAAGTGAAGTTAATATAAAGGATTTAATAATACCAGCCCATAAAAACCAAGTTTTTATTATAAATCCTTTATATTTTTGCATTTTAGTTCTGAAGGGAAATATTGGTATTCATTCATTTCAATTTTAAATAAATAATTTAAAATTAATTAATTAGTAACATTTAATTAATTATTATATTTGTTACAATGATTTTGTATCGGTAGAGAGTCGAAATGCCAAGATTCAGCAAGATTGGATAATTAATTGAATTTTTATTTATTGTATTACTTTTTTAAATTTAATTATCCCATTCATTTTGAAAAAGATAATTTTTTTAAATTTAATTAATTAATGAAATTAATTAATTAATTAATTTGTTAAAATGTTGTTGTATTGGTAGAGAGTCTGTGTGCCAAGTTTCAGCTCGATCGGATAAGTAGAAGAGGGTTAACTAGCCTTCCAAAAATGTTGACGCCAGGCACCAGGCACAAAAGTGAAGTTAATATAAAGGATTTAAAAATGGACAAAGATAGAAAGTCGCAGAATCACAAACATATAAAATAAATTGTTATTTTATATTCGGAGTAGGAAAACCACGGGTAGTTCCATTTTCAAGGGTTCCTTTAAATATCCTCGGTTATAATACAACAATAATAAACTTATATCTGAAACGTCAAAAGTTGTCACTTTGTATCCGGAAAATAGCAAATACACAGGAGGTATTTAAATTTTTCAAACGTAACAAAATAAATTTAGAAATTTGCTTAGTCAAACCCATGCATATTATGTAATATTACCTGTAGCAAATATTCAAAAATTGGCAAAAAAAGAGTATTTTGTCGGGTTTGAAAAATTCGTAAAAAGTAAACTACCAGCTCTTTGTTGCTATGTTCCGTATTCAAAGTTACCCTTTTCAGTTACGCGCCAGATACGCTTATTGCGGGTTTACTATAACCGAGATAAAATTGGAAATCTTAATCAATTCGTGATAATCGAACTACCTCTTGATGTTCGTTTCTCTTTCTTAAAACTTATTATTTTTTTTAGAAATTCATTTATTAGAGAAACAAAAAGCAAGTGTGCCTGCGTCTGAGCTATAAGCAGGACTTAATGAGCCATTTGTAGCTATATTTCTATGAGTGGAAGATCATGATAATTCCAAAACAAAAAAGACTAAGATAGAAAGTGACAAAATCACAATTATACAAAATAAATTATTTTGTATCCGGAAAATAGTAACACCCAGGAGGAAGTTCGATTAACACAAATTCTTAAAAAAAAACTCACCTAAATTTCCTTAGATGTAGTATAACTATAATACACGTATCTGATATTATGGGCACGGCAAAAGTGCCACTTTGTATCCAGCACCAAGAAGGTAGTTCAATTTTTGTGATACAAAATTGACCTTTTTTGCTCTTCCAAAAACGGGTGATACTGGTTTATTGTAACAAAGGAAAATTTTCTGCCTTCTCTAAAAAAAAAAAAAAAGAAATATTGTTTCGAAGTCGTTCTTTAAGCATGACAAAATTTAGCTGTGAATGCCGTTATTCATTCTTGTCTAATTTGAGATATATTATGGAAAATCCATGGGATTGCCCTGCAAAATTGAAAAATAAAAAGCATATTTTATCAAATTTAAAAAGTTCTTTAAAATCGGACTACCTCTTGCTCATTGCTATATTCCGGATACAAATTGACAATTTTTTCCGGGAATGATATTGCGGGTTCATTATTATCAAGGATATTTAAGGGATTTTTTTAAAGAGTACGTGCACATCGAACTACCTACTGTTGTTAGCTTATATATACACACACACACACACACACACACACACATATATATATATATATATATTCTACCAAGTCATAATGCATTTAAATTGAAAGTCATAAGATTAAGTTAAAACAGTTACTGCACCTGTGGCATTGCAAAATACAAGTAGCTTTCAAATTTATGAGTTTCTCGGGATAGATATATTTATTAACATTTTTCAATGTCATTTTCATAATTATTCCTATATTATGCCTAGCCTAACGTCTTCTCACGTATAAAGAAAGATTATGAGAGGGTATATATTTTAAAGAATATGCCTTACAGTAATTGTAAAAATGTACAATGAATTTTAATGAATTATTATTTCTAATATGTTTTTTTAAAAAACAAAATAAATTATTAAAACAAGAAAACTTTTGTTTTATCAATTTTACCATTTTTTATTTTATTAAAATTTATGTGGTAAGTATATAGTTAAACCAGTTTAGTTTTAGAAGTATTAACAAGTTAAATCAGTATCACCCACTTTAGTTAAAAACTGATATTATTTTTAAAAAAATTGTCTTTTTTTATCCATGTGTTTACTGGAAATTGTTTAAAACTTAATGCTATGAGGAGAAAAGCGCAATTAATTTTCTTTTTTTAAATTTACACGTTCACTTAAAAAGTTGTAATTCAGATACCGTACGACTAATTTCTTGAAGCCTATAAACAATTATGAATAATAGAACGTAATGAAAATAAATATTGATTTCGTTTATTCGAACCTTATAATTAATAAATAATATAACATCCCGTCATTAGTAAGAACTTTTCAATTAACCTCTTCACTTCCTAGCGGTTTGCTAATTATTGGCTAACATATGTCGGTCATATCCACCTGTAAACTTTGAGCTATCTTGATAAGTTTTAGGCAAAGTATAAAAGAAAAACGAGCACTTATATACCTACACGGATAAAAGGTTAGTAAATTCTTGTTTTCTCTCGTACCTGCCCATTAACTTATTTTAGTAGATCAATTACTATAGTCCAGGAGATACCGTAAAAAAAGTGTCTGACAACATCAAGCTAGAAATTTGTTTATAAGCAAATGTTTTTGTGCGCCTTTTAAGAATATATGGTTGGCTAAGTTCGTCTGCGGGACAAAGCTTGGCAATATAGGCATTTGAAAAAACCAACCGGTGGAGAGCGGCAATTGTCTGCCCTTTATGGTGGACAATGGGACTTTCATGATCCTGAGTACGAAATTAGTTAGTAGGCCAAAAATCAAGTTGACGATAGTTCGTTATTCAATAGGTTAGTTAACCAAATATTACTCCAAATCAAAGAGGTCTCATCAGTAACGTAGCGCTAAGGGAGCAAATGGAGCAGCCGTTCCAGGGCGCAGGGCTCCAAAGGGGCGCATTGAGGAGGAAAATTGCAGACGTCTTCAAAAAATTATTTGAAGCATTGTTAAGATTTAAAATAGCCAACTATTAGTAATAGTAGCAATATAACCTTACTGTACTGCTTTTATATGCCCTAATATTTTATTAGAATAATTAAAAATAATAAATCGATTCCTTGATTTATTAATTCCATTAACACTGTTCGCCAAAATTTAACGAACTTTCGACTCCAAGATAATTTTATCTGATTAGGTAGGGTAGGAAAAAAGAGGGTAAAAAGGTCTGCTTAACACGTACAATCAAAGTTTGTTTTGGGGCCGTTGAGAACCCAAATCACCCTTTAGGCATCTAATCTCGAAAATTTTTTTTTCGAACCCAAAAAACATCAAGGAGCCTTAGTTCTTTTTTTGGCTCGAAAAAATATTTTGTCCGACAGGATCCAAATGGGGCTTATTTTGTCGGGCTTGAAGTGGAGAACGCGAAACACCCATCAGACCTCATATTTCGGACGTAAATCGGGTGCAATCGTCGTTACATTGCTACTTGTAGGGTAGGGAAAAAGGGGTTAAAAAGGTCTGCCCACCGCGTACAATCAATGTTTGTTTTGACGGCCGTTGAGAGACGAACCCGAATCACCCTTTAGGCATCTAATCTCGGAAATTTTTTTTTCGAACCCAAAAAACATCAAGGAGCCTTAGTTCTTTTTCAGGCTCGAATAAAAAATTTTGTCTGACTGGATCCAAACGGGGCTTATTTTGTCGGGCTTGAAGTAGCGAACGCGAAACAAACATCTGACCTCCTATTTTGGTTCTATATCGGGCGCAATCGTCGTTAAAGTGCCAATTTTAGGGTAGGGAAAAAGGTGGTAAAATGGTCTGCCCACCACGCCAATCAAAGTTTGTTTTGTCGGCCGTAGAAAGACGAAGCCGAATCACCCTTTTGGCATCTAATGTCAGAAATTTTTTTTCGAACCCCCAAAAAACATCAAGGAGCCTTAGTTCTTTTTTTGGCTCGAAAAAAAAATTTGCTCCGACCGGATCTAAACGGGGCTCATTTTTTCGGGCTTGACGTGGCGAACGCGAAACACCCATCAGACCTCATATTTTTTCGATCGTAAATTGGGTGCTTGATTTTTAAATGGGGGTCCTTGATTTTTTTTGTGTTCAAATAAAAATTCCAAGATTAGATGACTAAAGAGTGATTTGGGTTCGTCCCTCAACGGCCGACAAAACAAACTTTGATTGTACGTGGTGGGCAGACCTTTTTACCCCCTTTTTTCCTACCCTACAAGTGGCACTTAAATGACGATTGCGCCAGATTTACAACCAAAACACAAGGTCTGATGGGTGTTTCGCGTTCGCCACTTCAAGCCTGACAAAATAAGCCCCGTTTGGATCCAGTCGGACAAACATTTTTTTCCAGCCCAATAAAGAACTAAGGCAGCCTTAATGTTTTTTTGGGTTCAAAAAAAAATTTCCGAGATTAGATGCCTAAAGGGTGATTCGGGTTCGTCCATCAACGGCCGACAAAACAAACTTTGATTGTACGCGGTGGGTAGACCTTTATAACCCCTTTTTCCCTACACTACAAATAGCACTTTAACGACAATTGCACCCGATTCACAACCGAAATAGGAGGTCTGACGGTTGTTTCGCGTTCGCCACTTCAAGCCTGACAAAAAAAGCCCCGTTTGGATCTAGTCTGACAAAATTTTTTTTTCTTGCCCAACAAAGAACTAAGGCAGCCTTGATGTTTTTTTGGATTCGAAAAAAAATTTCCGAGATTAGATGCCTAAAGGGTGATTCGGGTTTGTCCCTCAACGGCCGACAAAACAAACTTTGATTGCACGCGGAGGGTAGACCTTTTTAACCCCTTATTCCCTACCCTACAATTAGCACTTTAACGACGATTGCACCCGATTCACGACCGAAATAGGAGGTCTGATAGTTGTTTCGCGTTCGCCTCTTCAAGACCGACAAAATAAGCACCGTTTTGATTCAGTCGGACAAATTTTTTTTCAGCCCAAAAAAGAACTAAGGCTATAGCCTTAATGTTTTTTCGGGTTCGAAAAAAAATTTCCGAGATTAGATGCCTAAAGGGTGATTCGGGTTCGTCCCTCAACGGCCGACAAAACAAACTTTGATTGTACGCGGTGGGTAGACCTTTTTAACCCCTTTTTCCCTACCCTACAAATAGCACTTTAACGACGATTGCACCCGATTCACGACCGAAATAGAAGGTATAATGGTTGTTTCGCGTTCGCCACTTCAAGCCCGACAAAATAAGCCCCGTTTGGATCCGGTCGGACAAAATTTTTTTTCGAGTCCAAAAAAGAACTAAGGCTGCCTTGATGTTTTTTTAGATTCGAAAAAAAATTTCCGAGATTAGATGCCTAAAGGGTGATTCGGGTTTGTCCCTCAACGGCCGACAAAACAAACTTTGATTGGCGTGGTAAGCAGACCTTTTTACCACCTTTTCCCCTACCCTACAATTGGCACTTAAACGACGATTGCGCCAGATTTACTACCGAAATATAAGGTCTGATGGGTGTTTCGCGTTCACCACTTCAAGCCCGACCAAATAAGCCCCGTTTGGATCCGGTCGGACAAAATTTTTTTTTCCAGCCCAATAAAGAACTAAGGCAGCCTTGATGTTTTTTCGGGTTCGAAAAAAAATTTCCGAGATTAGATGCCTAAAGGGTGATTCGGGTTCGTCCCTCAACGGCCGACAAAACAAACTTTGATTGT
>KZ651236.1:190003-239781 GCA_001010745.2 Gerris buenoi
GGGGGGGGGGGGGGGGTGTTTCTTGAGTCACAACCGCTCCAGGGCGTTTATAACCACGCTACGCCACTGGGTCTCATATCAAGTGGATCATGAAAACATGGGACATGGCCGTTCTTCACCGGTTAGTTTATTTTCAAATGCCTATATTACCAAGCTATGTCCCGTAGACGAACTTAGCCGACCACATATTCTTAAAAGGCACAAAAACATTTACTTATACACAAAATTCTAGCTTGATGTTAGTCAGTCACTATTTTGCATCTCCAGGACTACTAGCTACTAAAAATTTGAACACGTATAGAATGATTAAGATTATGGAAAAATACCTCGTAAGATACAGTGTTAATCCTAAAGATTCGAAGTTATCCATAGTGTAAGTCATTAGCAATCGAATTTTGGCTCATGACTCTTATAATCAAACATGGGATACACCCCTACAATAGTTTCAAAACATTAAAATTTTATCAATTTCAGATGCAGTCTTCACAAAAGATTATGGTTAATTAGACTCCGGGATAAATCTTAAAAAAAAGCTTAAACTTGCGGAAACGTTGCAAAATTAAATAGCCACATATTAAAACATAGTAAGATTATCTTATAATAATTTATATAAATTATTTTCTAATAGCAATATTAACAAAAGCATGAACATCTGTAACACACCATGACAACACGAGACATGCCCATGACGAATGTCATACGTATGTCTCGTGATGTGTCAGAAAGAGGACGTTTACAAGCACATGCCCACGGGACTAAACTGTTCCTATCTACTCCCTATAAACCCAACACGCAAGCATTTTCTCTAATTATGCAATTATTGACGATCGAGTGAATGAATACAGCGAGGATCCCAATATCGCAGTTAGGATCCTCGTCCGACTATTTCCAGGTGTGACCGCAACTAAGTAAAACCGATTATAGCAAGACCTTTTAGACAAGATAGAATAAAACCTGATGTCACAGATGGTTTTGTCACTATTGGTAATATAAGATTATTATTCAAGAATTATTCATTGAGATAAACAATGCTTATACATTTTTATGCATAAACATGATGTAGTGTACTGAAGTCTTAAACTTAATAGAATGAATTGTAAGATCATATATTCTTTACAAGACAATTAATTATGTTGAGACTATCATACGAAAAGCTGAATATCAAAAGAACTAGATCATAGAGGAAAAAAGAATAAGATGCTTGATGATACATCAATGCAGTTTTTTAAAGAAAATCATAATTAATCATACAATGCAACCATCATCATGCAATGCATTGAATGCAACCTAAATTGTGTAGTATTGAACTTCACTTCAGCTCAAGAAATAAAGTGTTGGTATCTTTAGCATCCAATAAGTATGTGTAAGACTATGTGCAAATAATTTTTGGGTTCAAATTCTAAATGCTAACATTTCCAGGCTCCATTTTTAAGGAAATTACTAGATCGTTTTACATAAATGTTAAAATGTATGTAGAACCGCATGTAGCCTATAAATAAACTAAAGAATCCATTCATAAATAAATTTTAAGGAAAAAAAATTAATCACAATTTGAGAAGCACTTCCAACAAAAGCTGACAACTTTTTCTCAAAAAATTCTATTAATTGTTCAAACTGGACGAAGTAATCATGAAGATTAAAAAATTTAGTCCTGGAGTATAGGCCATTCTTGTTGGACATCTCACTCCTACGATTTTTCTTTTTAACTTGATTGCCTCGAGTAATGAGGCTGAACTACTCATCCAAGTTTGGAACCCCTCTGTAAGATGACCTTCCCCCCGGACAATCTGGCCAAGTCCACCCCAAGTATCAAACATATCTGATTAATATTTGACCGTCCTTTAGAAATATTCTGGAGGGTTTTGGGAGGAAGGGGAGAGAAGAATCAAAGCAATACTTCATTCTTAAGACTTAATCCGATCTTAAAGCTCTCGGCTGCCCCCTACCACCACCTTCTGACCGGCTGCAACGACAAACGTCCTCCCTTATGGCACCATCCATCAAAATTACCTTTTTCCCTAAATCGTGTCTGTCTCTCCCTCTTCAAGGAAAAACTCGGAAACCACATTATTATGATCTCACACTCAAGCTGAGTTCCTTCATAATGGTTTAGATATCTATCTTTTCCTTCTTTGGGAGTCCGAAGACCTGTATAATTCACGAGAATCGCCCTTCTCCTCTCTATCTTTTGTACAGTGAAAAAAGACTCCACGACACTCGTCCCATTTATGGAACCGTCGTGTTTAAAAATTGATAAAAGCGTGAAGGATGAATGGTAGAGTTCATTCATCATTTTCTAGACTTCTCTCAATATTTTATGATAGTAGACACCATTATAGAGAATCTTATTATTATTTAAATGATAAAACCATCTGCGATTCCCGTTAGACGTAAACGACATTGGACTCAAAATAAATAGATAAATTGTATTTGCTTATAAAGCGTTCAAAACTAAAACTATAAGTATTCCAATCAGAGAAACAAGAATTATCCAATAAAAGTTTTATGATTTAACTCACAGACTTTTTATTTAACTTATAATTTAATTTAACAGGCTATTATTCCTACTTTGAGTCGTGTTTAATTTAATTTTTAAACTAAAACGTTTTAAACACTTTCCCTTGTTTTATTTCTTTAAAGAGACACAAAAACGATTGAAGTTGGCTTGTCAAGTCAGTTTGTCAAGTAAGTTTAACGGTGTATGGGTGAAGTTTGAGAATTGGATGACTTGATGTGGTGTAAACAAGGCGTCAAACTTGCTTGCCAAACCAATTGGATCGTGTATGTGGACCTATATTTAAGAATCGAATTGAAATTAATTGATTCTAACCAAACAATGTAGTTCAAGGCTAGGTATATGTATTCAATCTGAGAGACGGACTTCTCTCTATCCTGGAGATATTTAAAATCAAAATGCAAATGACCGATGTTCGATCGCATTTTTTTTCTTCAGTATAAGACAATAGAATTAGTAACTGTCAAAACTGTTTACCCAGTAATAAGTAGTGCAATTGATGCGTTAAAATTATGTACTCACTCTGTCTCCACTGAAAGGTAGTCATGAAGTCATGAGTCCCGCCGTAGAATCCCTGTAACCAGTAGCGATTATTTCATATGATTGATATTACAAGTATAAACACGAATAATATAATTGGACGCTGATAGAGTAGTTTTCAAGATATTATTTGCAAAGCTCATTTATACGAGTATAAACATAAACGAGATGCGGGAACACCTGCATAGTTTATGCTAAGTTAAATGTTTAAACAGATATTCATTATTATATAGTCATAATGTTAAGACAGGAATAAATATTAAACGATTAATAGTGATCGCTAATATAAAACAACAAAATAAATATTACAACTAGACTTATATTTGTAAAATAATGTTTATAAACGAAATAAAAATAAGTAAATTGACTTCACTTTATTAGGATTAAAGAAAGATATTCTCTCCACGAAAAATTTTTCGTTTGCTAATAAGTTGAAAAGCAGCTGTGTAAATTTTTATTTTTGAGTATACGAGTAAGGAAAACATATTTCGTGAAATGGTATTTTTAGCTAGAACTAAAAATACCATTATTAACTCTAAATTTAAAGCTAAATATGTCTACTTCGAATATTTTACATATTCAATATTAGTAGTGTATTATAATAAAATAAAAAAATGTAATCATATTTTACTTTGCCGGAAATTATATAATTTCTAAGGTAATATAGATCACAATGACAGAGGAGAATCGAAACAAAATACTTTTATCATCATGGTACAAATACACTATTTAGCCACGTAATTCTCTATATAAGTAAATATTGTTCTAATGTTTTTTCCGCAATGTATCAAGGTTAATTGCAAAGATTTTATATACATATCAGCTGTCAAAAAAATGTTGCATTGAATTTTACTGGATCGTTCATATCGTGCAGCTAATGACTATGTTTATAATTTCCAATGTCAGTCGTATATTTTCTTTAATTTTTTCGGTTTCATATTGCTTTTAGATGATGATATTTTCTGAAAGCTATCTTACTAAGAGTTAAGACGCTGGGAACTTGAAGGCAGAAAAAGAAGGTAGGATAATTATAAGGGACCCCGTGTGATGGCTAGCGTGCTGCCCTACCTTGACACTGATAGACAGTCCTCTGGCCCTTTGCACCCTTAGAAATGAAGAATGACTATTGGCTGCAAATTACAGGGTTTGCTCTTACATGTGTCACATAAACATCTTAGGAGATAGATGCCCAACCACTTTTTTTTACATCTTCTCCAAAGTTGTGGGAAAAAAATTGTAAGTTGATTGATATGGAAAAAGAAAATGCATAAAATACAACGCAACGTTAACGTTAACTAGCAAACTACACATTTGCTACAGAAAATCTCTTTTGCAAATACAATTTTTCACTCAATTTTGTAAGTTTTATTGACGAGAAAAAGCATTAGGTACCCAAACACATAAATATAGTACAAAAAGAATTCAGCACAAATTTCCAAAAAGGATTCAAGTGAAATTAAAACGGTATGTGACATTGTTAATTTCTTTTGTTAACCACAATGTAATCCTCCCAGGCTATAACGGACCCATTACACATATTACAGTTTTACAAAAAGGAAATCCTCAGTGTTTACTGTAAGTTTTAAGCCCAAGCGCATCCTCTTGGATAATCCTTTAAGTTCCTTTCTTTAAGCTAAGGAAGTGCAGAAGAAGAGTTACCTTGGACTCAAGAAGGTAAAGGACTACGGACACTTGGGACCAGACCACCAAGGATGATCCATTTAAACGTCTCTTATAAATATCATTATTGGATTAACCTTTTTAAACTTAAGGGAAAGAAATTTGCCACTACATTTATTTTTAATTCTAGTTTCCGCCACCACATACATAACTGAAACACGATTTTGACAAGGACAAACATCAATGAACTATTTTTTTCAGTGTTTACCCTTTTATATTATGGAATGAATATATAACTTTATATGTATAGTCCTTATTAGATATATTTCGATAGAATAAAATAGAATAGACATAGACCACTTTGTAATGAGCTTCGGCTTTTATACAAATAAATTATTTTATTCTAATCTAAGCTTCTATATTTCGATACAAAAAAACCGGTGGTAGTTGATCACCACAAATGAAATATTTAAATAGAATGTAACATTCCTTAAGGGAGTAAAATATACATATATTACATAAATATACATTATTTGCAGACAAGTATTTAAACTCACTTGCGGCGAAGTATCACTTAAGCTTGTATATAACAGTACAATATTAGTAACTGTAAAATGTGTAACCTTACTTATGGTAACTATAAGACTAATTTGACACTGTAGACGCAATTTATTGAACATTATATAATTGACAGATTCTTTGAGCCTCCAACTACAAATAAAATGTAATAATATTGTCCTAAAATATAAATTAATTATAAAATAAATTTTAATTTCCGTATTCTACTTAAAACAACACGGCTAAAAATAATAAAGAGTAAAGATTCGTGTCTCCAAAACATTCATAATAAATCATATTTTTTGGCCATTTTTTTTTTTCGTCGAAAAAAAAAAAATCAAAAAAACCGTAACTTACTAACAGGTATCATAATTATAGGTCCAATTTATTTATTATTTTTTTGTTTCATTCTTTTTATCCTTTTTAATTTTTCATTTTAATTACCTCCGGTTTCTATATCTGACGCAAAAAAGTAAGAAAAAGGGAACCAGTCAAAAATTAAAATTGTCGGGACTCCAAAACGAAACTTACTAAATGGAATTTCACGGAAAAAAATAAAAGGAAGAATTAAAAAAAAAAAAAAATGAATATATGAAAAAGGACACCGACAGAAAAACAAAAACAATATCTTATATTTTCTGTCTTTTTATAGCCTGCGGTCACCATATAGACATATTAATTAAATATTATTAACTGCTTTGTCGAGACAATCCATACTTAAACCATAAGAGTTTATTATGAGGTAGCTTTCATGAAATAAACACAACAAAAGAAAAAAAGAAAGGGAAATAAAAAATCCCGTCAAGTACTTGCCGGCAAGTTACTAAAAGGGTTTCTTCGGTCATAAGAATAATTTATATATATTTTTTTTTAAACAAAAACATCTATTGTTAACTTTTAAAAATCAAGATGCATATATTATTATTCTTTACTATCTTCGGTATGCGCTTATTAAATTCTTTTAGCAAACAAAATATATTTTTGTGAACTAAATTTCAATACCTTTCAAATGATACCCAACTTCGATTTTTCAAAACACAAAAATTTTGGGGCCCCCTAGTTACGCCCCCCTAAAATTTTTTAAAATTGACTTTTTTATATCAACTTCCGGAAATATCATTGGACCACAGAGACGCATATTTTTGTGTCTTTGCCTTATTTTTAGGACCTGTCCTATTGGGCTAGGGGGGGGGGGGACATTTTTTTTTGCGTTTTGTTTTAATTTTTAGGGGGGTAAAATGGCCACCAATTTGGAAACAAAATATATTTTTGTGAACCAAATTTCAATACCTTTCAAATGATACCCAACTTCGATTTTTCAAATCACAAAAATTTTGGGGCCCCCTAGTTACGCCCCCCTAAAATTTTTTAAAATTGACTTTTTTATATCAACTTCCGGAAATATCATTGGACCACAGAGACGCATATTTTTGTGTCTTTGCCTTATTTTTAGGACCTGTCCTATTGGGCTAGGGGGGGGGGGGACATTTTTTTTTGCGTTTTGTTTTAATTTTTAGGGGGGTAAAATGGCCGCCAATTTGGAAACAAAATATATTTTTGTGAACCAAATTTCAATACCTTTCAAATGATACCCAACTTCGATTTTTCAAATCACAAAAATTTTGGGGCCCCCTAGTTACGCCCCCCTAAAATTTTTTAAAATTGACTTTTTTATATCAACTTCCGGAAATATCATTGGACCACAGAGACGCATATTTTTGTGTCTTTGCCTTATTTTTAGGACCTGTCCTATTGGGCTAGCGGGGGGGGGGACATTTTTTTTTGCGTTTTGTTTTAATTTTTAGGGGGGTAAAATGGCCGCCAATTTGGAAACAAAATATATTTTTGTGAACCAAATTTCAATACCTTTCAAATGATACCCAACTTCGATTTTTCAAATCACAAAAATTTTGGGGCCCCCTAGTTACGCCCCCCTAAAAATTCTAAAATTTTACTTTTTTTAAATCAACTCCTGGAAATTTTATTGGACTACAGAGATTTATATTTATGTATTTTTGCCTTATTTTAGGACCTATTCTAATGGGGTAGTGCAGGGGGGGTAAATTTTGGGTTTGTTTGAATTTTTTGGGGGGTAAAATGGCCGCCATTTTGAAAATGCGATACATATTTGTAATCTACATTTCAATACCTTTGAAATGATACCCAACTTGAAAATTACAAAAAATGTAAAATATTGCGCGGTGATCGCAATTGATCGCAGATCGCAGAAATTTGGAGTGTTAAAGTTCGCAATAGGTTTTCTGTTTTTGGGCAAAAAAGTTTAACTTATATACCAAATTTCAAGTCATTAGCATCAGTAGGTTGGGAGATATAATGCAAGTTGCGACGGACGGACGGACGAACTACCAAAAGCATAAGGGTTTCTAGGACGACCTCGAAACCCTAAAAAGGGTAAATAATAAGAAGTAAACGAGAAATCATAATTCATAACTTATAAGCTAAGTACTCAATGAAGCTTCTTATTACAAGAAAGACGTTTAGTAATTTATTTAAAGTTTGCGAAAGTTACAAAATTACACTGACAGAAAATAAAATGAAAAAGAGGTACAAATTATTACAAAACAAATAGTATGAAAATAAATATGTGTCAATTATACCTAATTTCAACGATTTTTAAAACGAATAATAACATTTATGTAACTCAGATTAACTAATACAGGAATAAAGAAATATATTTCTAGAAAATTTTCGTCAAAACCAGCATACAGAAAATAGTTTTGCTAATTAATGACAGTTCGATCTATACATGCTGCCTCTTTTAGTCTTGAAATATCACAATGTTTATAATTTCTACACGCTATTTTTTCAGTATATATCGAGTTCCGAACACAATATTCGGTCATTAAAATACGTAAAGATAAGCTACTAGATATTAGGTACCTTTGGCGCCAGGCGCCAGTTAATAATTAAAATGTACAATTATTTAAAATTGCTGATCAGTCAAGTAAAACAAATTTTACATTACCAGAGCACGTAATTAAAGAAGTTTAGTTAAAAACATTATCACCCCTAAATGTTTTGAGTTAAATCAACCAGTTAAATCAATGTAACTGGTTTTTAAGCAAATAATAAGAAGACTCAATATGACTCTTTAGAAGAACAGGGTACAGGAGAACTAACTCAAAAGAAGATAAGAAAAAGAGGTTATTCAAAATGAGTCGCTGATTAGCACAAAGATAAGAAGTAGGAACAGTCCTAAATGATAAATATAGGTGAAAACAGCAGTTAATCTGACTCATTTTACAATGAAATTTAAAATTTGTATTATGTAGAACTACAATAATTCCATTTGTGATTGAAAGCCTTATTAAAAATATAGAGGAGACGATTGCTAAATTCTTACCTTAAATACACGGTGTCAGTACACTAATAACCAGTTAATTAGTTCAAAGTAGTTATTAAACTATATTTTTTTTAAATATTTATTTTCTTTGATAACGAAACGAAGAGGTATAAGTCTACTTTACAGTTCTTTTTAATATATGATTGACTACATATCAGTCATTAAAAATTCAAACATAATAAATGGCTGTAGGAAGCGTTGCATTCAAAGGAATACCGTACGACTTAAGGAATCTTTTTTCGAATTAAAGAAGCTATTAACGGAGAGAAAAAGATTAAAAGCGACATATAGTAGGGGAAATGTTTGAGAGAGCACTTTTACCTTAGTAGAAGGGTTGACAGGTTTGTTTACCGGCCAGTCTCTAAACAGACAAAGGCTATAAACGGAGAAGAGGAGACCGAACTCTTGATAAAATGTTCTGTGGTCTCTAGCTGTGGTGTTTTAGACCGTCTTTTATAGCCCTACCTCGTATATCTGGTTCTTGTTGCTCTTCGTTCGATTTGTGAACCTTGTCTTTTGTTGAACGGTTCTCTTTCTGATGAGACTTCTGAAACTTCTGTTTTTGTCGTCATCCTCCAGGCGCCGTAAACACCTTGGACGGGGATCTTCAAGACTACCCAAATCACACCCTTCTAGAAAGGAAGCCCGAAAAAAAACACAAACCCAGTGAATTAGAGAAAAACAAATTCTCTTTCGAGTCGAAGTTGTTAAAACGAAACCTCAACGGACATTAAACAAGAAGAACATCGCCTTATACAAGTAAGAAAAAAAATCTCTGTTAATACTAAATCAGGCCTCGTGTTTTAACTCACGTTATTCCCCCTTTTTTGTACAAATATTTGACATGTGTAAAAAATAGTGAGCTTTTTAATAAAAGCTAAATAATTAAGTGCTGAATGCTTTACTTTGATGTTCAATTTTTATTTCCTAACAATATTACTATCAATAAATCTCCCTGAATTCTTTAATTGAAATAAGAATTATATTAATTAAGTTTCGTTCTTTAGTTCTTTCTTTTGTGGAAGGGTTTCCACGAAGGAAAAATGAAATACTTGGTGCCTTCAGTGGATTTACTCTTTAGGAATTTTTGAATATATTCCTAGCTTAATCTAAGTTTTTGTTCGAACTTAAAACACTTCTTGTTAGGGCCCCATATCTTAAGTATTAATTATGGGAATACAAAAAAAAATATTTAAGGTATTAATCAGCAGCTGATAATACTAATGAAACTTGAATGTACACAATTAAATAGCAGTCCCGTAAATTATACCATAATGTCCGACGAACACGTGTACCAATTAACTTAACTTGGTTACCCATCTCAAATTACTTACGTGTATAAAGTCCCATATCTTAATAGTTAATTAGACTAAGGGATATTATCACCCTTACAAATAGAAGAGTCATGCTCCTGCATCTAAAAGTTCTTTGGACTAAATAGCCTTTGCCTTAATAGTTATTTCGACTGTCGACGAGTACCATTCAGCAAATATAAATATTACTTTTGGACTTAGACAAGACAGTTGAACCGGAAAACCAAGCTGTTTATTAAGACAGTTGAAGTTAATTTGTTAATAAAATTTAACAATTTTTAAGGTTAGCTTAAACAAAATTAATTATATGTATTATCTAAGTCAAAAGTCTAAGTCCAAGTCAACTATCTAAGTCCAAAAGTAATATTTATTATTATTTGCTGTATGGTATTCGCTCACAGGCTAAATAACTATTAAGGCAAAGGCTATTTAGTCCAAAGAACGTTTGGATACAGGAGGATAATTAAACTAAGGTTACTTTGTGTTATTTTTCGAAGTAAATTTTCTAATACATATATATTATATATGTCAAAGAAATTCCTTTTAGGAGGTCCAGTAAACTAATATAGGATGGTTATCCAATTAAAGGTTTTGCCACATAGCATCTTATTTAGTTGTATACAACCAACTACCCATAGGTGGGTAACCAAGTAAAAAAGTAATCATATACATTCATAAACGTAACCAAAATGTAGCCAACTTTCTCTGAAATCGTGTTCTATCATTTGGTTAGAGGGTATTATCAAAAGAAGTCAAAAGAGATCATAAATGGCTGAAAGAATTAATGATCTTTTAGGTCTAGATTCTAGATCAATCAATCGTTAAGGACTTAAGTTGGTCATTCATAAATGCCTATCGATAAAATATGTCTTTGGTTGTTATCAAGTTAACAATTAAAGACTCGTTTTTGAAATTATTAAACATTTGAAGGGCAAATATCATTTCAGTCCAATTTTTCAGTCACATAATTTATAATCAATTTATTTTAGTAATTTTATTTTATTAAAAAAAAAAGAAAAGATATACATACTAAAAAATAAAAAATAATAACGATAAAAACACCTTTCTCTTTTTTCTAACGGAGCTGCGTGAAGTCCTACTTATTTTTAACACTAAATTGGTCAGAAATGGATAACAGAAAAACGAAAGAGGAGAAAAAAACAGGTTGGCCCTGAGTGGCCTCAAGATGATGCGAGGCAAGATGAAGTGGCCGCTGGGAGGTCGTACATCACCGCAGTATCTCACCAACTGGTCCCCCTTCTTAAACTGGACTCACCCACCCTTCCAGAGTAATTGTCCCGAAATACCCTTTGGACCGGAGAAGAAGGGGGCTCCATTCTCATCTATATCATAGCCAAGAGTCCAAAGATATGATATACTGCCTCTGTACCGCCCCGTCCCAGCCTAACAGTATATACTTAACTCGTGGTCCTCTCCAATTAACTGTCCTACTATAACATTTATACACTCCAACTTCGCCAGTAGTACAAAACCATATTTTTTCCTACGCCTGACAGTTTACTTCTTCAAAGAAAAGGGGGAAAAGAGTCCTGAAAACCTAGAATCAGTGATGAAGGATTAGGTTATTAAAGGTAAAGATTTTTTGGTACCGAGGAATCCTTTATTTTTTGTGTAACTTTACGACTCTAAATATTTCATGACACATTCCCAAAGGTTTCCATTCCTCGAGTCCGTTTTATAATTACTGGTTTAAACGTTTCCAAAAAGGATAACTCAGCGAATTTCTTTTTAGTATTTCCGTTACTGACCCACGGTTAGTTTTCGTTGCAACAAGAATCAGGTTTCATTATGTTCTCAGCACTTATTCAGATAGTCGGATTAAACCAAATGTAAATTTATTTAATCTATAAACTGCTTTTAATTTAAAATACAAATGTAAGTGCGTCATAAATTACATGTTTTCAAGTGAATTAATAATTAACAATATGTTATTACTAAGAGGATCCTAACGTTTGTACCATTTTCGAGTCACTTCGCTTTAAAAGTATCAGTATATTATTACGGTGACCAAATTATAGAAATTATCTATCAGTAACAAAAATTTTGACGTGGTTAGTTACACTCTTTTTTTTTTATCAAGCTACTATCACGATGCTTAACATCCAGAAGATGATAGCATTATCGAATTTAAGTTTAAGTGATGAAAAATGGTTTTATTTAAAATGAATAACAAAATCGTGCAAATGTTATTAGACAAAAAATACTATAAGTCTATAGTAGGAGATGATGTACCTTGTACCTTTGTCCTAATAGTTTTACAGACAAAGGGAAATAATCGATCTTTGGTATAAAAAGATAAATTCCCTTTGTCATATACATTATTAAGGCAAAGGGACGTCATGCCTCCTCGTTATAGAAGAATGGTGTCCTTTATCTAAAGAATTCTTAAGACAAAGGGCCTTAATCTTTTTTTGTGGTGTAGAAGTGATAATATCCTTTTGATTACTAGCTTTTGGAAAATGTTGTTGGTCAATATTCAAAAGCGGCGTACAAACATTCCCATAAAAACCAAAGAATATAAAACAATGAAATAAGCCCTTTCTTAACATACAAATAAAATTTCTTGTAGTTAACATTTTAACGGAAGGACTTGTAACTAACTACCTGTAATGGTTTGTAACAAAGATAATTTGTTGATCTAAATAATTGTTTATGAGTGGGGTCCATTGAGTCGGTGAAATGCAGTAGGTTTATGGAAGTTAAAGGGTTAAAAAGGGTACAAACACACCTCGTACCCAAGTCTTAGAGGTTGTAAGAATGTCGTCGGTGTTTGACTGAGTCAAAGAGTCCTGACATCTAGAGCAAGGACAAGGATTGCAGAAGGACTTGTCTGGCGCCCCGACCACCCAAGCTGCTTAACATGACCCTTTTTCAGCTAAAGAAATGTCCCTTTACGGATCACTAAGCATTAGGATGCTCTGAGTGTGTCACTTGGTTTAGGTTTCTTGCAGCATGTTTCCCTTTGACTCTATCCGCTTGTAAAGCCCTTAAAGCCCTTCCACTTTAAGGATCATCCGATAAGGCGAAAGCATCCTCTTTTTGCCAATTGGATCTTAACAAGTCTTCAAACTGCCCTCTACTGAGGTGGTCCCGTCAAACCAGCAAATCAAACGACATTATACCTACCTAGACATTATACCTAGTGGGTTAACTGCGATTGAAATTTAAAAAAAATAACAAAAGAAAGGAAAAAGTAGTTTGTGATACAATTGTTAATGAATATTAACCGATATAGCAAAAAATTGTGAAAATTAAGGTTTCTTATAAAATTAGAGTTTTCCAAAAAAGAAACAAGCCAATAACTGTATACGTACCACCCAACTAAAACATCATTATATGAATTATTATTTTATGTATGGAGGTAAGATGGCTGATAAGGTTTAATTTAACACAAAAAAACAAATACTATTTCATTAATTGAAACGTTTCGACTCTTCTATGAAGGTCATCTTGAGTCGTATTTAATTCTAAAAAGAAAACAAATATACCTCAAATTAATACAACAAATCAAGATATAGATTCTCATTTCTTTTTAATCCAAATCTTAATAACATTTCTGACATTCAAAGAGCTCAGCAAGGAAATATTTGGTGAAATACGAAGTAATTTTATAGCAGGCTATATAAGAATATATCCTCAATGCATACATTCATCCCTCATGAATACAGCTGCTTAAACTTAAATAGCTGTAAACATTGGAAGATATATTGTTGCTGTAGAATTTTTTAAGAATTTGTCTCACACTAAAAAATATAAACTACTCCTTTAGATATCTCCAAATAAATTATTATCGAAGAATTGATGAATACAAATGTTAAATTAGAGAAACGGATTAGTAAATAAAACGTATAAATTACATCAAGAAAGATGAACTGATTTTGCTAATTTAGTCGCATATAGATAAACATTATTTTGTTGGGTGGATATTAATTGCCATACGTCTGTAAGGTAAGGTCGTGTTAAAGAAGAATACGAAGGAGTAAGGCTATACTGAAGGATTGGATTAGCGAGGAGTTTGTATTGTAAGAAGTAGAGGAAGTTAAGCGGTAGTTTGACCGTGTCTGCGTCATTCTCACCGGTCCAGTGAATATTCGCACGATCTAGTGAGCTGTTCCCTTACCTTCCCAGAAAACAACCTGTCCAGTACAATCAACCTGCTGCTTCTCAGACCTGAGGACATTAGTTCACTTGTTCACATCCTTCTCCTTCATATCCTTCTTCTCTTCACTGTAGCCTTGTTCTTAACCGTGTCAGTTCATTAAATGATTCTTTAGCGTTTAGTTTTGCACTCATGATTACAGTTTTAATCAAGAGTGTATCATTTAAGAATAATTGGATTTAAAAATTGAATAGATGTGTTTAAAGACCCCCATGCAACGATCAAAGATTTTGAGCAAACCTGATGTCGGGCAAATTTAGGCCATACACTTCAAACATCATATTTGCGCAAAACAGCCCCATAAACGGTCAAAATGTTTGCGCAAACATTTTGACCGTGTATGGGAGCCTTACAAGAAGAATGAACACTTCTAGATTAAAATGGTTTTTCACTTAGTGTGACACATAGCTTCTTCATGTCCTATCATGAGCATTAAAAATAATGTGCTCACACAATAACACAGAGAATGAAAAATATATTTTAGTAAGGACTTTTTCGATTCCCTGAAGAGTAAAATTAATTGTTTTCATAAATTGAATGTGCACATATAGGCCAAGCGCCAGAACTTTGAACCAGAAAAAATTCGGGTAAAGCTGAATTTTGGCCTTATTGCTTTATTTTGGTCCCCTGATGAACAAATTATGTCCTCCCCCTCGAGGGAGGTCGGCGTTGGCCGTCATTTCGAAAAAAGGGACCAAAATTCGGTTTTTTGGCCAATATCTTCGTTCTTATCGATGATACGACAAAAATAGGCATTATCAAATTTGTAGGGCTTTAAATTTTCAACAATAAAGGTTCAATGTCATTTTTCACTAAAGTCAATAGTTTCGAAGCTATAGTGCGGCGAAATGCGACATGATTTGTAGACTTTTTGTTTATTATCTAGTGTCAATGAATTTTTCGTCTAAAAATCATGTCGCACTTCGCGGCGCTATAGCTTCGAAACTATTGACTTTAGTGAAAAATTACATTGAACCTTTTTTGTTGACAATTTAAAGTCCTAAAAATTAGATAATAGTTATTTACTCACCAAGGGAGGAAACAAAGTCATTACTCCCTGAGTTATTTAGTTGGTTCCTGAGGCGCAGCCGAGGGAACCATGAAGTTTAATCCCGAGGCATAGCCGAGGGAGTTAATTATAGCGAGGGTGCTATGACTTTTTGCTCCCGCGGTCCGTACAAGATTTTTCCTCCAGAAGGGTGGAAAACAACACAAACAAACCTAAGATTTCGATTTATCAATTTATTTAGGTATTAAAAACTAAGTTTACAAATGTTTATACCTATTAATTATACCTTTAATTTGTTAAAGGTATACAAAAAAAAAGTTTTATAACATCTTATTGTAGAAAAAATAATGTAAATTAAATGTGCAATTCATCAATTCCAACTATGTTTTCTTTGATTTCTATAATAACTTAAAGTTATTATAGAAATCAAAGAAAACATAAAAAATTTTCCTCGGGCCCCTAAAAGCGGGCGGTTGCCCCTGCCTAAGGGCGGCCCTGATAACTTTCAATAACTATGTAATTATAATAATATCTCAAATGTTTAAATACTACAAAATGACTAACTGAATAATATTTAATTTATTTGTGTTTATCTCTAAAATACGAGAAATCAAAAACATAAATATAACCTGATGGAATGAAACCTACCTCTTTTCTACAAGGACTCTTTTCTATAAGTTTTGTTTAAACTCAGTTATGAAGTCATACGACATTTTAAAATGACGATAAAAATTAAAGTATCACGGCAATCAAAAGTACGTGTCATTTAAACTCTGTAATATTTAATAAAAAAGCTTTTAACCTGTCGAGTCATTGAGTTAAAAAAAACTGCTATTAGTTACGAAACAGGCAACACTGATTTTTTTTAAGAATAATAAGTTGGCTCTACTGTTACTTTCCACCACGATTTTTACTTTCCTCCACGATTTTTACTTTCCGCCACGATTTTTACTTTCCGCCACGATTTTCACAACTAGGCTGTAATGGGATCCTTTCCTCCCTATAAACTAGGGTGGAAAGTCAATGTTTCCTCCCTCATTTTCACAACTAGGCTGTAATGGGATCCTTTCCTCCCTATAAACTAGGGTGGAAAGTTAATGTTTCCTCCCTTCTAGAGGAAATAACTATTTTTGTCGGATCATCGATCAGAGCGAAGTTATTGACCAAAAACCAAATTTTTGTCTCTTTCTTCGATATGGCGGCCAACGCCGACCTCCCTCAAGGGGGAAAACTTTATATGTTCATCAGGGGACCTAAATAAAGCCATAAACAAAAATTCAGCTATACCCGATTTTTTTCCCGTTAACGGTCTTTTTTGAGCTCTTGGCCTAATATGATTGAACTCAATATGAGACAATCTAAGGGTTTTCGACAAACCATTGAAATTTCTTCAAAATCGGATGACTACTATTTAAGATATAGGTGTTAAAACAGAAGTTTGTGCAAATGCGGAGGACAAAGCAATGGAATCAGAACGTTAAGCCTGGTTTACATTGGTCGAGTAAACGGGCGAGTAGCTAGGTCGAGTAGCACTCGGCCGAGCTACTTGCCTAATGTGAACGATACGGCGAGTAAACGGTCGAGGAGAGTGGATAAAAGTTGGTCGAGTAAATGGGCGAGTGCGGTGGTAGAGTAGCTCGACCTCGGACGGGCGAGTAGTAAACGGTTGAGGAGAGTGGATAAAAGTTGGTCGAGTAAATGGGCGAGTGCGGTGGTAGAGTAGCTCGACCTCGGACGGGCGAGTAGACCCCCCATCCTACGTCCGTCCTAACATTGAATACCTTGATCTGCGGGATTATTCAGAACTAAAAACGAAAACACCTCACTTTACTATGGCTACTATCTCAAGCACGTGTGAACGACTTTAGAGTCCACTCTACCAAAAAATAGCACTCTATTCTATTAGCCCGTCCCTGTGCTAAAAAGCATGCTAGCCCACTCGACCGTTTTCTCGACCAATGTAGACTAGGCTTTAATATGGGACTAATTATGACCTACCATTCAAATTTCATTAAAATCGGAGGGTTAGTTTTTGAGATACAGAGATAAATTAAAACATATTGACCAAAATTAACTTTCCAAACTAAACTTTCCCCTGATATCTGAAACGGGCTTGTCTAATGAATATTGAATTTAAAGAAAGGGAAATTACGTTCTTTAGATTGGTCAGAGTGTTTCCGTGAACTCCGATAAACTTAAGCAAAAATGAATGGACCCCCAATCATTTATTCAATTCAGTCAGATTTTAACCAAAATTTAAGATAATATATAAAATTATAGAACAAAAAGAAAAGTCGTTATGCATATCTAAACTTTCTCATACTCAAGAACATAATTACTTAGCCCAATGTTTTCCATTTAGTAGCAAAGTTTTTGAGCATTTAATTATTATATAACATTTTATCAAAATTTACCTTAAAAATAACTCCTTCCCGACGGGAAATTGGCCCCAGACTTTTACAGTCCACGTTTAAAGCTATTTGCTTCAGAAACAAAATTTTTCCTGGAAAAACCAATTATATTATTTGATTCCTATATAAATGGACAATATTTTAGTAATTTTTAATAAAAATGATCGGAACCGTCTTTTCGGGTAGCGCCCCAAATTTAGAGCTAAAATTCATTTCTCAATTTCACCTTGAGTATGCTCTTTCTGAATATATATGAAATTCCATCGCAATTAGCCCAGTGATTTAGGCTTAACACTGTATAGGCTACTATCACGCTTTTTTGGAATCAGAGGACCCCGAAACGTGTAAATCAATGAAAATCGACTTTTCGCACTATACGATTATTTTCTCTTCATACATTTATGTAAAAGAGAAAGTAAAAAGAAGAAGTAAGTGAAGCGAGTTTTGTAATTGGTCTTTAAGCTACATTCTTTAGCTATTAATGATTTTAAGTTTTAAATTCAATAAAACGAAGAACTTTCAGAAGATAGGATCAAATAATAATAGACCGAAAATAAAAAATAGTAATTTTGTAAGATAAAACTACTGAAACAAATTGACTAGCATTATCGCATTTTTTTAAAAGAATTTCAATGGAATGCTTTCAATATACTTATATTAGAATTCAATTTGAAGTCTTACAAAAAGCACTTAAATTAAACACATAAGGATCAAATGAATCGGTGAAACAATATGTTAAAATAAACCCAAAGCGATCATAGAATTATATGCATAAGTTTTAAGATAAATCGGTTTTCACAAAAGTAGAAAGAAACACCCCTGTAATTTTCATTTATTACTGTGGTGGAGTAAACGTTTACAGTTTACAGAATTACTACAGAAATGCCACACGATTACTAGAAGAATGTTGAATATTTACATATGTGTTGAGTAAATGCGCTTTCGTTACAATAAAACTAAATTATAACATTTGCCTAACAGACAGATGTTTATACATTTAGATAGAACTAAACGAATCAGAATTACACATTTAAATACATTTATTTTGGTTTGTCCATAGTTTTTTTTAGGGATTGAAGGTTGATTATAGGTTTATTCTGATTGGAAAAAACTGTTCGTGCAGTATTGGAGGAGTATGCTCAATGTTGTAGAAGTAATTGTAATAAAATAGTGTCTATTTTGAATGTTATTTTGTCCTTGATGTAATGCAGTACCTATGTGGCCCTTACTTGAATATTCTAATGCAATTCACTTATGTATGTATATGAAGGGGGCGATCTTATATGGTCGGGGTTATGCTAGACCTTCTTTGCATATCATCCCAAGCCGGTCTGGGTATCACACAATCTGACTAGGAGCTTTTTGCCTCTAGAGTCCCTTTTTTCTCTCTTCAACATTTCTTGACCCTTCATCGTGTCCAGGAAAAAAAGGGAGAAAGGTCCGTTTTATTATAAAGGTAAGGATGAAAGAAGTGGAAGCCCTTTTTCCAGAGAATACTTTGCATGGGAAACCGTCTTACCCTCAACTCAACAGACTCGACCAGGAAACCAATCTAGTTAAAGGACATGGTAAAAAGGCAACTGTAAGAAAAGAAAAAGACTACTGAAACAGAATACAAAAAAAAAAAATCATCTTGATTCCCTTTTCACTAAAAATAAACCTGAAGGATTTGAATAGACGACAAAGTAATGGTCTGGAAAATCAGACAATTTGCTTGGATTTTAAAAGACTCTGAATAAAATAATTTTAGTTATATTCTTATAGTCCAGGAGATTGCGTGCAAAAAAGTGTCTGACTAACATCAAGCTAGAATTTTGTAAACAAGTAAATGTTTTGGTGCTTAAGAATACGTGGTTTTAAGAATACGTGGTTTGCTAAGTACGTCTGCGGGACATAGCTTGGAAATAAGCATTTGAAAAAAAAAAAAAAAAAAAAAAAACGGTGGAGAAATGTGATTTTCTTGATCCTAAGTACTAAATTAGTTAGTAGACCAAAAATCAAGTTGATGGTAGTCCTTCACTTAATAGAAGGCCTCATTGATTTGGAGTAATATTTGACTAACTAACCTATTAAGTGACGAACTATTATCAACTTGATTTTTTGTCTACTAGCTAATTTCGTACTCAGATCATGAAAATCACATTGTCCACCAAAAGGGTGGGACATGGCCGCTCTCTACCTGTTTTTTTTTTTTGTTTTTTTTTGTTTTTTTTCAAATGCCTATTGCCAAGCAATGTCCCGCAAACGAACTTAGCCGACCACATATTCTTGGGCATATAAAATGTGGGAAAATAAGAATTCGCAGTAACAACGAACTATGATATCATAAGAAAGCGTGAAACTGAAATAGACAAACTAATTACTGTTGTTAATTATTATATTTGAATAATGAAATAATCTCGACGTATAAAATGAAAAAAAAAAAAAAATAATAATATAAAAAAATAACAAAATGACATAAAAAATAGCATAAGTGACGATATCATCCAATTTGTGTTATGGTTAGCTCCGATTAGTTTAAAAAAAAAAAAAAAAAAAAAAAAAACCACTAAAAGTAAACAATTTTACAAACCAAAACCGATGTTTAATCAAATAAAATGCTCGCATCAGGATAAAAACCATCAGACCTGAAAATGCTACATACTGAACAACCAATCATTGAAGTCCAGGATAGACCAATTATTCAATATTATCTGTTAATCTGCAATATTCTCTGTAACTTGTTATTTTAATAAAACATAACAACAAAAACAAACACTGCACATTTCTGATGTCGCATTGATTGTTTATATTAACTTTAATGATCACAGATTATGCTCAGAAACCTTGAGTGAATGCATAGGTAAATTAAATTTGACTGAGTATGTATTTTTTTTTTTTTTTTTTTTTTTTAAATCAAATAATATATAAAACGTGAAAATTAACTTACATACTGATATTTACTTTAAGACAGCAATCAATACACTTATGGTTGGACTCAGTTACGAATATTACTTACTAAATAATAATCAGAATGTGTTACAGTAGAAGATAATTACACTCACTGTCAACAATAGAAATACGGGTCTATTTTTTAGCTGCGAATAATGGAATTAGATTTCGATAAAAATCAAAATTCTTAGAATCGTAGTTTTAAGTTTTACTACTAATGATAGTGCGAACAGGTAGACAAGAATGTTGAAAAAAAAGGAGAAAAAGTTACAACTGACACCGCCAGACATTGTGTTAGTGGTCACATAGTTACCAACAGGTTCCCTAATAGCACCTGCAGGGGGTCTATCTGAGTCTTAAAGTGGTTTGACTAAAAAAAAAAAGAAAGAGAAACAAAATGGTAAAAAAGGTGACCTTTAACATTTACACAAGAAAGATTTGTCTACCCTTAGTCCGTAGAGTTACGGAGGATGCCGTGTGGTGTCTGAACCTACTCTTGGTCGGGACTTTGCTTTATAGTCCGGTCATATATCAAGAGACTCGGTGAAAGATTTCGGAAATTTAAAAGAGGACTTTAGGGCCAAGCCTTGGACCGAATAAAGAAGAAAAAAACTAAAGGTAACAGGTCTTAAACCATAAATATGATGATGGTACAGTGGCGCCCCCATACTACACCGTACCATCAATCATTTGCACCCATTGCATCTCACACGCATTAATATTTAACAACATAATTCATATGTATAGAGAGTACTCCAATATTGCCCTTATGCGTACATTAACCAATTAGATAATCCGGGTGAACTAACTTTTAAGTCAGCAAAATACCACTAAGCTGTTTTATCACCTATTTATTAAACAAGTAAATTTGAATAAAAGTATCTATATAAAAATGGCAACAAGGCTCACTTACTGACTAACCCATCACAATTTGTATGGAATTGTACCAATAACCACGAAATATTGTAGGTGCCCCTAAGTGTTCACTATAAGAAATTTTACTTATAAGAAATCTGCACTATCTTAATTTAAGATGTCAGCCATATAAATATGCAGAACTATTGTAAAAGGGTTTTCCCAATCGGCCATTATGATTGAAAATGGCGGCCATAATATTTGAAACCATCGCTTTAATTATTACTACTTCTTTAAAACGATGAAGTAATGTCATTACAGGTTTTCTTTAAAGTTTCTTTAAAGGGCTATTACGCCTAAACAGTTAGTCCTATCGAAAAGCGGATGGCACCAGCGGTAACTGATTTTAAAAGATCTACAAGTTTGGTCCTATGACTTTTTGTCGTAGGACCAACGGTTCTACCTTAAATCGAGTAAATTTGTTAATTTTTCGTTAAATTTTGTTCTTTGAGCTCTCATTGCGTGAGTATTTATGAGTCGATTTAATTTTTATTTTATCGATTGAGTTTTATAAATCTCACACTAATGCTCTTTAAAACTAGTATTTATTATTTTAATTATCTGTATTTTGTGCCGAGAAAAATGAGTATATATATAAAGGAAAAAGAAATTTAAAGTTCCGTAAATACGTCATGTTTACGTTTTTAACAAATAAGATTATTTATTAGCTCATGTTTATTATTTATATAGTTTTTCGTATAGTTAAAAACAAGTATAAAGAAAATATCAACAAACAATAAATAATAAAGTTTGATGTTCGAAAGGTAAAAGATAATAAATAAAATAGTTTCCGCGTAAACACACTTTGGATCCTTTAGATGTAAACAAAGATTTCCCCTCTCTTTCTTCACCCACACTCCTTGAGTCCAGTCTCACGCATACAGCGGTCGTGCACTGCACGTCTCCCGACATGTTTTCTTATGTACTACCGACATTTATTAAGGTAACATTTTATTCTTAAGTTAACTATTTATTTAATTGTTTTTATAACCATATTATTGTTACTAGACTTTTTTAACAAGTTGTTAAATTCTATATTAAGAAAATGTTTTAGTTTATTTAAATGCATATTATTTTAGTTTATTCAAATAAATATTTTATTAATACCTACATAATTATATATAAAGGGGGCATAAAAAAAAGGATTAATAGTTTATTATGGATAAGTTATAGTTTAATTGTGTGTTTTAGAATATAATAATGAAGTCCTTCAACGAGGCAAATTATTTACTTTGTTTTCTTTTTTATGTGATATACCTTAATATATATATTATACAATTATTATTTCCCTCAACCTTAACTACTTATTTTTCAAATAATTTAAGTACAAATAAATAAAATAAGTTGATGTACGTTCTAGCTTTATTAATATAATTGTTTATTATTATTTCTCAAGCCCAGCAGAGCCATTGTCTGTAATAAAACTAATCAAATGTAATGTAATATTTTTTATGACATGCCCTATAGTTAAATTCAATATGTTAACACTATGATACACTCGCCGATTCCTAGCATGAACAGAACAGTGACTTACGACCATCGGTTTTACCTTAATAAATTATATTTGATCAGTTTCTGTTAAATTTTTGACTTTGAGCTCTCATGTCGTGTGTAAATATTGACCGATTAAATTTCCGATCTGTTGCTTGAAGCTGTCACTAATGCACTTTAAATCGGGTATTTGTGATCTTTCTGAGAAAAATTAGTATTCATAAAAAAAAAAAAAAAAAAAAAAAAAACATATTTAAATTTACAGAAATAACTTCATATTAACTTTTTAACAAATACTTATTTTTATAAGCTTATATATAGATATATTTATTATTATCACAGACTTATTGTATAGTTAAACAAGTATAAAGAAAATATTGAATAATAATGTTTGTTCTATAGGTTAATGATAATAAATAAATAAAATTAGTTTCCACATAAACACACCTTGGAACTAGATTAAACAACTTCTCCCAATCCCGACAAAGATACTATCAAATATACAAATATACCCCCTCCTCATCTTTTCTTATACCATCGATATTCAAGGAACAATTTTATTTGTATGCAAACTATTTATTCATAATTATGTTTATTATCATTATTATTATGGGAATGTATTTTATTAGTTTCTTTAAAGCTATATTAAATAAATGTTTTAGTTTATGTAAGTTAATTTTTAGTTTAATTTGGATAATGTTATAATTAGATTGTAAGTTTTAGATATTATATAATAATATAGTTTTTTTTATGTGACAAATTTCCGAATCAGTGGATTATTATTATTATTTCACTAAATATATTTAGTCAATCTAATTCCTTAGATTATTATTCTTTTTTTTTAATTAATTTTTGTTAACTTTGGTTCTACTCAATATTTTTCGATGAAACCAAGCCTACAACATGCGCACCATGTTTGCACACACCTCTGCAAACGCAACTAAAAAAAAATTTTGTAACACTCCGTATTGAATCGGATTGAATTGGTTGTCGGATCGGGTTGCGAGGGGTATCGATGTGTTGACTTTTTTTTGTTACATACACTTTNAAAAAAAAAAAAAAAAAAAAAAAAAAAAAAAAAAAAAAAAAAAAAACATATTTAAATTTACAGAAATAACTTCATATTAACTTTTTAACAAATACTTATTTTTATAAGCTTATATATAGATATATTTATTATTAATATAGACTTATATTGTATAGTTAAAAACAAGTAAAAAGAAAATATTGCATAATAAAGTTTGTTCTATAGGTTAATGATAACAAATAAATAAAATTAGTTTCCACATAAACACACCTTGGAACTAGAAAACAAATTCTCCCAATCCCGACAAAGATACTATCAAATATACAAATATACCCCCCTCCTCATCTTTTCTTATACTATCGATATTCAAGGTACAATTATATTTGTATGCTTTTATTCATAATTATGTTTATTATCATTATTATTATGGGAATGTATTTGATTAGTTTCTTTAAAGCTATTAAATAAATGTTTTAGTTTATGTAAGTTAATTTTTAGTTTTATTAGGATAATGTTATAATTAGATTGTAAGTTTTAGATATTTTATAATAATATAGTTTTTTTATGTGACAAATTACCGAATCAGTGGATTATTATAATTTCCCTAAATATATTTAGTCAACCTAATTCCTAAGATTATTATTCTTTTTTTTATTAACTTTGGTTCTACTCAATATTTTTCGATGAAACCAAGTCTACAAGTCCTACAACATGCGCAACATGTTTGCACACACCTCTACAAACGCAACTCAAAAAAAGTTTGAAACACTCCGTATTGAAATCGAAAAGTTGTCGGGTCGGAGGGATATCGATGTGTTGATTTTTTTATTTTTTTATTTTTTTTTTTTTCGTTAAATGCACTCCTTTTTCTGAACGTCAAACGTGAAAAATGCAAAGACACACAAACCTTTAGCTTAATACCACTAATTTCGAGCGTTTAATAAATTTTTTGTCTTGGAAAAATTTGGTCTTATATAGATGTGTCAATATTGAATTCTGTAAGCCAGTCGGTGTACCCTATCATAGGATAACTTTGAAAGAGAGTGCAGTAGTCATGTAAATGAAAAATTTTAATTTTACTAATGAATGCATTTGTTAGTAGAACGAAACTAATAATAGTTAAGGTATCTAAATATTAATAGTTCCAAGAATAACTTTTAAATTTAAAGTAGTAGTAGAAAATAGAGGTGTGGAAATTATGCGTATAGACAGTTCCCTCTAAAAAAAATTAGCTTACTCGATGACAATAAATAAATCCCGGAGTCAAAAATTATCCTTTGTTGGTTTGGATTTCATTAGTACCTACTTTGTAGTAGTAATATATTCAATGAAATGGCCTACTCAATTAACCAATATGATAGTAATTTGTATAAAACAGTAATAATATACAGCCACTGATTGCAAGCATGAACCCCGCGCGAAGCGCGGGGCGAATGCTTGTAATTTCTAAAATGAAAATTGGAGAATGAAACTCATGAAAAATTGACCCTCCGGGAGCTCATTACTGATTGTGCTTATCAAGCAGGAGGTACGGAATATATTCCCGACTATGGCAAGAGGACCCATATTCGGTGGTTACCCATTAGCATCGCCATATAAATTGGAAGCTGCTTATGTGAAGTCATGTCTATCCAATTTATAGAGCTGATGGGACACACTAACCCCATGTCTTCCATTACATACTCAGGTGTATATGTAATACACAGGTGTACGTGTATATGTAATGCCTCTCCAGAGGCGGTATATACTCACTGCAACTACAAATAAGTTCAGGTTCAAATAACTCATTTTATTGTGGCTTAGTACACGAGGAGTCCATAATTCAAGAGAAGTCATGCATAATCACAAAATTTACGACAGACTATTTCATCTAAGCTACTCACACTTCACGTAAATAAGACTCAACGATGATGACCTAATCGGTTGAAAGTGTTTCGCCGGTATAAAATATCTATTTAAAGACTTTCGCATTTCATTAACTAATTTTATAAGTAAAATGACTGTAAAGCCACAATTTTTTTTTTAAATTTCACGCTAAATTTATAATTATATAACTCTAATTATTATTTTCATCCGATTTTTTCTTCATTTCTGGATGCAATGAAATGTTAGTTAATAGCCATAACAAAAAATTATAAAAAGTAATAATGCATAAAACATATATCCGTCAAATAACCTATAATGAGATACATTGGGCTTTGTCCAATAATTATATTCTGTAAAAAAATACATTTAAAAAAAAAAAGTTTTCTTTTTGATATGGCACCGACAACCGACATCTACCTTTTCTACTAATAACTGTTGTTGTTTTTTTGTTTCTTTTTACAACTGACATTATAAATTTTTAATTAGTGTTTTAGTTTTTTTTTTTTTTGGACAAAATAATATGAACTAGCCAATTATATTTTTTTTTTTTACCGTTTCTTGCTTTACACTGTCCACTTTCTACTTTCGGCGGTAGATTTTAGGTTTAAATTATTGTGTTCGTAACCAAACCCTACAAAAACCCTAAAAAAAAAAAAAAAAAAAAAAACAGTTTTGAAATGTGTCATGTCCAGTGATGTAAAAAGGTACGCAGGGAACCGTTAGATAGTTTCTGTTGTAAACCTTTTTCTATCGGTTTTCAAAATAAAATAAAAAAATCTTCAGGTAATAAAAGTGATTTAAGATTTGAAGATAGCTTAGAACTTGAATATATATATATATATNCACTTCAAGACCTTTAAATTGATGTATAACATGCCATGGTACAACTGTTTCTGACATAGATATATTGTTTTTACTGCTTGTTTAACTGTAAATAAAATTATAGTTTCAAAGTCAAAATTATAGTTGCAGAGGGGTCGGATAAATTGATACTTTTTTTTACAAATAAATTATAATCAGAAATTCCGAAAAGTTTTTTACAGACAGATAGGCACCTTATATAGTAATTTTGCCATAAGGTTTGTGGTTTGTGACTAATGCACTAGTTGTGATATTAGTCTTAGCAATTTGTAGTGCCAGTCCGTTAGTAATAATAGTTTTTAAGTGAAAATCGATCATATGCTTAAATATAGTACGAGTGATTTGGTATCTTAAATTTTTATTTTGAATTGATTAGTAAATTAAAAACTTTGGTCATATTTGAAATTACAAACATTTCCTCTAAGTTAACTCACTTTCAAGCTTTTTCCCTCCCGAATCTTTTATAGTAGAGAGAAAATTCAACTCACTTTCAAGCTTCCCTCCCGAATCTTTAATAGCAGAGAGAAAATTTAACTCACTTTCAAGCTTTTTCCCTCCCGAATCTTTTATAGCAGAGAGAAAATTCAACTCACTTTCAAGCTTCCCTCCCGAATCTTTAATAGCAGAGAGAAAATTTAACTCACTTTTAAGCTTTTTCCCTCCCGAATCTTTTATAGTAGAGAGAAAATTCAACTCACTTTCAAGCTTCCCTCCCGAATCTTTAATAGCAGAGAGAAAATTTACCTCACTTTCAAGCTTTTTCCCTCCCGAATCTTTTATAGCAGAGAGAAAATTCAACTCACTTTCAAGCTTCCCTCCCGAATCTTTAATAGCAGAGAGAAAATTTAACTCACTTTTAAGCTTTTTCCCTCCCGAATCTTTTATAGTAGAGAGAAAATTCAACTCACTTTCAAGCTTCCCTCCCGAATCTTTAATAGCAGAGAGAAAATTTACCTCACTTTCAAGCTTTTTCCCTCCCGAATCTTTTATAGCAGAGAGAAAATTCAACTCACTTTCAAGCTTCCCTCCCGAATCTTTAATAGCAGAGAGAAAATTTAACTCACTTTTAAGCTTTTTCCCTCCCGAATCTTTTATAGTAGAGAGAAAATTCAACTCACTTTCAAGCTTCCCTCCCGAATCTTTAATAGCAGAGAGAAAATTTACCTCACTTTCAAGCTTTTTCCCTCCCGAATCTTTTATAGCAGAGAGAAAATTCAACTCACTTTCAAGCTTCCCTCCCGAATCTTTAATAGCAGAGAGAAAATTTACCTCACTTTTAAGCTTTTTCCCTCCCGAATCTTTTATAGCAGAGAGAAAATTCAACTCACTTTCAAGCTTCCCTCCCGAATCTTTAATAGCAGAGAGAAAATTTAACTCACTTTTAAGCTTTTTCCCTCCCGAATCTTTTATAGCAGAGAGAAAATTCAACTCACTTTCAAGCTTCCCTCCCGAATCTTTAATAGCAGAGAGAAAATTTAACTCACTTTTAAGCTTTTTCCCTCCCGAATCTTTTATAGCAGAGAGAAAATTCAANTGGTGATGGTGGCCCCCCCTACAAAAATTCATATGGGCGCCCATGCAAATGTTTTCTACCATTTCATACATATATTTAACATTATATATACACAGTAAGTCCTCAGTTCGAGTTTCCTATTGGTGAAAATGAAAAAAACATAACATTTAATTTTTCGAAAAAATTTACTCTTTATAATAATTTTTGCTGATGGTTTTGAAAGGAAGAATTATCATATTAAAAATGTCGTATCATATAAAGCAACTAAAAATGACAAATTTAAAAAAATAGTATCGAGAATAAAGTGGAGTGATTTTTGATTTTCCGAAAAAATTTTACTCCGATTACTCATTTTCCGAAAAAATGTTAAGACAGAAAAAATTATAAAGAATAACTTTTTTCTTAAAACGTTAATAAAAATAACTACACTTATGTCTTGTGTAAATTTGGAGATTTGTACTTATTGGCTACACGCTACAGAGTGCATGGTACAACATTTCTTGTACGAATAATCTTCGTTTTAGAACAAGCATACATTTTTATAAAGAGAAACTTTTTTTCGAATAATATTTTTTTTCGGAATTTAAACGGAAAGGCAACCCGAACTGGGGACAGTTGGGAGGGGGGTAGTTTCCGACATATTTTTTTCACTTTTTTATGTATAAATAACAGGCACTTCTTTAGATTGTTACTCCCCCTATAAAAACAAATGAGGGGAGTAACAATTTAAAGAAGGTGTACGAAATGTTCTTCTTTAGACTTTTGCTCTCCTTATAAAAACAGAAGTGTGATATTCCTTTGTCTAAAAGTACATTGGACCAAACATATCTTTGTCTAAATGGTTATTTATAGTCAAAGTCATTTATATTCTAAACAAGTAATGCGCGCTTCACGTAAGTACGTAAGGCGATAATCAAGTGTAAGTGTAATAGTTGCATATTCTTTTTCTACACTTCAAGGCCTTTAAATTGATGTATAACATGCCATGGTATCTAAAAACTTTTTTTTTAGTCGCCCGCCATTTTGGCCGCCATCTTGAAAATATGATGTGTGTTATTTTAATAGTTGCATATTCTTTTTCTACATTTGAAGACCTTTAAATTGATGTATAACATGCCATGGTAAATAAAACTTTTTTTAAGTCACTCGCCAAAATTGGCTGGGCCGCCATCTTGGAAATATTAAGTGTAAAAACTCCAAAATTTGTCCAGTTGTCTAAATTGCCGAGATGTACCTTTGGGCCAAATTTCATGTTTCTAGCTATAGTAGTTTATGAATTGAAACAAGCCAACGGACAGACAGACAGAGCCGTTATATAAGGTTACTTTTTTACTTTGTACAGAAAAGAAGTAGGTACCAAATAACCTTAGTGTATTAAATAAAAAATTAAATATAATGAGTAAAATGTTTTCGAAAAATCAAAAATAACCCCACTTTACTCTTGATACTATTTTTGGAAATTGTAATTTTTTTGTGCAGTTTACATGGTACGAAAGTTTTAATATAGTAATTCTTTATTTCAAAACAAATAAAAATTATTATAAAGAGTAGCTTTTTCTTGATTTTTTTTAATCATTTACACCTATAGGCAACTCGAACTGAGGACATAATGTATATACTCGTATATATACATGAGTATTATATACAAAAATGGGCGTTAAACATAAATACTATTAAGGAAAACTTCTTTTTTTTAATTCGAGACTAAAAGGGTTAATAATAATCAAAATAAGAAAGACATGAGTAGTACAAACCCAATTAGTTTTGTTTTAATTCTTTACCAATTTGTTTCCACTAATATCAGACTAACGTGACATGTGTTAGTAATGGATTCACAAGGTTAAACCAAGCGGTACCTCCAATAATTTTTTTTTATTATAATCAGCGAACCTCTTTTTAATCTTGTTAGCACAATAATAATAACATGTCATTTTTAACTTATTTATTTATTTGTTTTTAATTATTTAGTTTGAGGAAATTAGTATGCCGGTCTTCCTTTTCATTCTTTGTTAATTAGTCAAGCGAAGTGCGTTTAAGAAATACTGACTAATTTGTCTTGGAAGATGAGCGTGAGACTGTTTGCATGCTAAGAAATCAAACAAGTATCACCTGCACTTTGCACATCACCTCGATTCTGCATATTCTTACCTAACTAACTCGTGAATTATATTTATAATAGAGAATACTTTATTTACTTTATTATTAAAAATTTCGCACGCGTTTGCGTAGCACGAGTAACGTTTTATTTCAACAAAGCGACTTTGAGGATCATGAGCCCGCTAACTTTAGACCATGTCCATTTACTTTAGCTTTAATTGGGTTCATCTACCTCCCTAGCATTAATAAGGATTTGAAGAAAAGATAAAGTTAATTACCAGCATACATAAAATAAAATTTAGATGTCTAAACATATATAAAGTATTAAATGTAATAATATATTTATCACGAATTATATGATATTTTAGATTAAAAGAAGATTAAAATTATAATTTTAGAATTTTTTTCATATTTAAACAAAAAAATGTTATTTTTGCTATCTTAAAAGGTAGGTTCATGTTTTATGACATAAAGAAGGCGAAATATTAATTTAATTAGTGGTAATTTGCATATACATGTTTTAAATGTAAGGATGAAACTTTATATTCATAACACACAAAATATTATAAGCTAACACATTTAAATAATCAGTCATCCAAAGGTAGTTAGATTAAATATACAGGGACCGTTACTGTTTTAGTAACAATTATTAATAATAACAAAATGACATCAGGATTGGCCATAATGCTCATCCATTCAATCATTTTAGTAAAACATAGCTCACTTCTAGGAAAATTGAAAGAAACATATATATTGATGCTAAAAATTGAAAAAAATATATGTTGATGCTAAAAATTGAAAAAAAAAAACAAAAAAAAAAAACACATATATGTTGATGCTAATAATTGAGAGTAAATAAGTGAATAAATATAAAATATATTGTGAATGAATAAATATAAATATTAAATATAAAAGAGTGAAAAGTAAATTGTTTTAGCCTCTCGAGAGCACTGATCTCCTCCAATTGAAAATTTAGATAATTGTTTGTTAAAGCAAACTTTAACTTTTGAAAGAATACAGTTTGGGTGCAGGATAATAATTAAAGATTAAAGCGAGATTAATTATTGAAACAAAAAAAAAGAATTTTACAAGAGCCATTTTCCACACACTTTTAATATCGCTTTGGTAACATTTTAAACTCTTCCTCCTAAAACATCTAGGTAATCTTTTTCACGTTTGTAAATGTATATCATTAACATCCATACGAGTATTTATTAAATAAACTTCCGCATTTTCACTCTCTTATAATAATACTTCTTTTTACATTTGTGAATTTCTTAGTGTCCAACCTTAATTATTAAATATTCATAAAAACCACACCGCAGTTCTTAGTCCGAAAATAATGGTCTGAAATTTATCAAAGTAAAGAAAAATGATAATAAAATGAATAGGTTGTAATTAGTAAAGAAGAGTCGACTAACAAAATTACTAAAAGATAAATTACTTGACTAAAACTAATGGAGGAAACCTCTAAAGGTACCTACTTGCAAAAGTTCATTAGCGATGGAACCAAAGCCGATGATCTATACCAGAATCTTTTAGATTCTACCTTCAAAGGTCAAAGTTAGAAAAAAAGGGCAAAGCGAATTTCGCTCAACAGTCAAAAAGGGACAATAGAAGGACATTAGCATCGTGGTCAAATCCTCTGTCAGCCCTTTACAGGGTTTCATTTGCAACCGACAAAAGAACCGAACCTACCGTGAAATATTATACCTTCGAGGAGACAAAAACCAGCAGACGGACAAACAAAACAGGTCGAAATCTCGAGGCGCCAGCGCCACCTTGCGTCATCTTCGTGGACCGACAAAATGTTACAGATCGTTTCTATTGTATCAATTTTGCTTAGCTTAAAATCTTGTAAGACTTTTGTAGATTCGTAAAAAGGAAACTATTTCATATTTTACTTTGAGAAATCTCATATTTTACTTTACGTCGTGAAAAGCTCATCCTATTGTATTGAAACTCTTTGTTACTGTTTAAACCACTTAGCTTTGGTGAACATCCGGTGTACTCAGCCGAATGATCTCAGCTCAGACATTGCTACTGTGTAAACCATGACTACATCCAAGGTTTATATGGATCAGTTTTGTCCGTAGTCTCAACCCTTTTAGTGTTCAATATTTTTAAGTGAACAATAAGATGTAAGATGGGAAGTGATTTTTTAGCTTTTATAAATTGACTAAGACTTATTTTGAGCATCAATTGCAATTTCTTTTAGTAAAATATCAGAAAAACTCTAAAATGTTTCTAATCAGGCGCCATCCTTTTTTTTAAATCTTCTATAGACTTTGTAAAAAGACCGAAACAGTTCAATTCTTAGTCGACGGATAATACACTTTTACATTGTTTTGAGAGAATTGGACTCCATCGGTGAATTTAATAGCGGGATTTTATTTTAAAAGTGGATGGACATCACATGCCCAGCCACGACGAATGCTCTTTCAACGAGCACGATCACTTCTCATTAGAAAGAAGAGATGGGGAAACGATTTTCCGCAAGGTGGAAGAAAATCCGAAGAAGTTTATTCTTTTTCATATATTTTTGTTTATTCTCTTTATTCTATTTCTTTTGAAGGTAAACTAACAATAAACATATCTCTAAGGTATTTATATGGGTACTTCTTCAGATTCTTAATTGTTACTTCCCTACGCTTTTGTTTTTTAGAATATAAATGACTTTGACTAAGTAAGTATTAAGACTTATTAAGTATTAAGACTTATAACATCTTTTAGTTAATAAGGATGTTTAGTCCAATATACTTAGGGATAAAGGAATATCACAATTCTGTTTTTATAAGGGGAGTAACAATTTAAAAAACTGCCTGCTTATGTAGTAAATACTAGTGTGATTTAAATAATTAGCCTCAACTAAAAAGTTCACAAGAATCTTCAATAAGTCATAAAATATTAACACCTACTTAATTATTAAAAAAATTTTTTTTTAAGGAATGAGTTATTTCTACGTAATTACAAAATAATTTCCATATTTATACAAAAAAAATCACAAATTTTGTTCACATCTAAAAAAAAAGAAAGTTTAAAATAAATAACCTCCTTGAGCAACATTAATATAAAATATATTATAATAATTCACAAAACTATACTTTCTATTCGTTTGATCTATTCTCAATTTCAAATTCATTAATATCTTCAAATCCGTATAAATATCCTTTTAGCTGACGCAGAACAATATTAGCATCCCTAACACCTTTTTAAAAACGTCTATTATATTCATTTAAACATAACTAAATCATATACAACAAGACTAGAGATCTCATATAAGACCTACTTAATGTTTTAAAAGCCTAAGTCTCCTGCAATTCTGCCCAAAGGCAAGAGTTAATAATACCGTAAAAATTTCCTACCGGCTTTCGTTGTGTTGCGAAGGTTCATTTTTATAAAAAGTCAAGCCATAAATTTTACAAAAAGCCTGAACTCCTTTGTACTATTTATTTATATCATTAGATACTGATTGTGATCGTACATTATATTCTTTCGTGCTTTATAATACCGAGCGAAACTTTTTTCTTTCCCATCGTACCGAAGAATTTTTCGTGCGTGATTTATTACGTTTGACCTGATTTTTTTTTTTAAATGTGCGTCGGTTTTTTTGTTTTTTTTATTTCAAAAATTGCATATAATGATCCGAAATTATACGTGAATGTATCAGCTAGGTTATCTTTTTTAAAAAAATTTGCTACTGGTTTATACAAAATATTACTTTATAACTTTTTTTTAAAGTGAGTGTCAATAAATAATTGTTTTGAAATGTGTAAAGGGTGAATAAATATAAGATATAAATTATTATTATTAAGAAACAAGTCGACGGGTTAAGTTAAACACGACATATTACCACATACTTTCATTATATTATTTATTTAATATTTCTTAGTGTTAATATACAGAACTATTACTTGTATTATTTAGACTTTACTTGTATTAATGGACCAATATTTCAGACACAGGTGCTTACTCTCGACCAGGTTTATACTAGCATCCTTCCCTCTGATTTGTTCAAATGGCATCCAACCGATTCAAATATATATGTTAGCAGTGATTAATTAGTTATCGCAGGAGTTTGGTTTCTGGATAACCTCGTGGACCTCGATCAGCAAAAACTTAATAACATTTGATGGAGGGTGGGGAGATGTAAGTTCAAGTAATAAAGGAAAGATAGGAATATTCTGTAAAATAATAGCTCAAGTAAAATAAATATCAATTTTGATATAAAAACAAGTAAGGCGTGCTTCACGTAAGTACGTGAGGCGATAATCGCCGGTTTCTGTACGATTAAGTTTAAATATTAAGTGTGATAGTTGCATATTCTTTTTTTTCACATCACTACCTTTAAATTGATGTATAACATACCATGGTAACTAAAAACTTTTTTTTGTCGCCGCCATCTTGAAAATATTACGTGTGTTATTTTAATAGTTGCATATTCTTTTTTTACACCTCATGATCTTTAAATTGATATATAACATGCCATGGTGACTAAAAACTTTTTTTAAGTCACTCGCCATATTGGCCGGGCCGCCATCTTGGAAATATTAAGTGAAAAAATTCCAAAATTTGTCCAGTTGTCTAAAATGCCGAGATGTACCTTTGTGCCAAATTTCATGTTTCTAGCTGTAGTAGTTTATAAATTGAAGCAAGCCAACGGACGGACAGACAACCAGACAGAGCCGTTATATAAGGTTTCTTTTTTACTTTGTACAGAAACCTAAAACTAATTCCTTTGAATTCACGAATTAAATCTTATATTATTAGTCTCTTTATTCTAGGTATTTAAGAGCGCCTTTCTTTTACCTTTATACTGATAATGGCCGAAAGCTGGCTCTAAAATAAAAATTTAATTCATAGATAAACGTTCGTTTTTATATTACTGAAGATAAGAACATTATGAATGTTAATCAATACATTCATCCTAAAATTAATTTAAAAAGTGATGTAATAACAATTCACATTTATATCACTTTCGAGCTGCAAAACCTCCTACATTTTTCTTGTGGCCATAAGATTTCGGAATTTTGTTCTATCCAAATAGTATAACTTTATTTTAGTTAATTCAAACAATTCAGAAAGTGAAAAAAATCATTGATATGACGTCTTCTAGAATTAGGACCGTGATAATTTGTGACAGGAAAACCAAATTAAAAAAAAAAGAAAACAAAAATTTAATCAAGGAAAGCTCTCTAAACTTAAACATTGAATAATTATATGGGAAAGCGATAAAAACACAAAGTCCATCAAATACAACGTATTAGCGATGCTGCGTTCTATGATACACGTTATGAACTATCGATTGTATAATAATATGAACAAATATAATAATCGGTGTTTACATCTGTTGTTATAGAAGTGTTGACACTTATACCTGAGAGTAGAAACATTAATCTCAGACATAAATTTTTCGGTGTTTACACTACTGAGATTTCTGTCTGACAAATGTCATGCAATAAATGTCAGGTGTAAACGCACCTATAGATTGTTAAGGTGCGTTTACACCTGACATTTATTGCATGATATTTATGTCAGGCAGAAATCTCAGGAGTCTGAGACTTATGTTTCTACTCTCAGCTATAAGTCGACTCTTCTATACCAACAGATGTAAACAACGATTATTTGAAAATTAAAACTCCTCTTTGTACATTTATTGCAAATTTAAGCATTGCGAGAAGTGTCAGTCATATATCTCCGACATAAATCTCAAGCTATTTCTCTCAGATGTTAACATTCAAAGCAATTTCTGTCTGACACTTGACATTTATTTGGTGTCGGGTGTAAACGCACCTTCAATTCAAACTCCTCTAAGAGATATCGCGGAAGTTGACTTCCCGTCTACTTTTTTCATTCTGCGATCAGTATCGAGTAAATATGAAGGTGCGTTTACACCTGACACTTCTCTCCGGCAATAAATGTCAAGTGTCAGACAGAAATTGCTTAGAGTGTTTACATCTGAGAGAAATTGGTTGAGAATTATGTCGGAAATATATTTTCTGACACTTCTCGCAATGCTTAAATTTGCAATAAAGGTACGAAGAGGAGTTTGAATTTTCAAATAATCGGTGTTTGCATCTGTTGGTATAGAAGTGTCGACGCTTATAGCTGAGAGTAGATATCAGACTTCTGAGATTTCTGTCTGACATAAATATCATGCAATAAATTTCAGGCGTAAACGCACCTATAGATTGTTACTCTCATCTGTTTTTATTATAATGGGAAGTAAAAATCAACTTGAAAAATTTCCAGTTGTCACAAAGTGCACAAAACGCTAAAATTCATTCGTGAGCCTAATTTCAATACCGACTATACTTACCTGAATAATCTTGGTTTTTTAAACTAGCATTTATGTTAATCTCAACTTGAACCATGAGGTTTTTAAACGTATCGTAAAGCATGCATTATTATTTTATCATAACATTACAATATACATATTTTTTATACATAAAAAAAGGGAGAAAACGATTCCTTTTATATTATTTCTAATCGAAATGATATGCAACCCGATATCTCAGGAATTATCTCGTCTTGTTCTCTAACAATGACTAGTTCTGCGATTCTATGTAAAGGCCTTATTGATTTCATATAATAATATTTTTTATTATAATAATATCTTTACTATTTTGTTTCTCAGGTGTGAGTTGACCTTATTAAATAGGATAGTGTAAGGTAAAAACAAAAATATAAAGGTTTGAGGCTATTCGAGATATGTTGCCGAGGGGTTAAAAAGGTCGCAGGACCTTCGCACTGATATTTCATAAAGCATTAGTTCACTTCTTTGCCCTTGGTCGAAGTAAAATAGTACATTAAATACATAAATATGTAATGTAGTAAATACATTACTAATAGGTTATATACCATACATTACTACTGATTTAAATAAAATTACTACTTTACAAAAAATAATTGTATATTATTACCTCGTAATTTGCTGATAATAACACACTTTTTTTTATCAGTGTGTTTTTTCACCACAAATTCTTCGGTTAACTGGATACATTCACAATATTGACTTGTTTGATTAATGTATTTCTGTTTAAATTTAATAATTTATTGGGATTTCAACAAGTACCATTTAGCAAATGAAGGTGCGAATAAATTATACTTGTTAGGTTTAAGTAATGAAAATAAGATTTTTTGAGGTGTTTTTATTAGTTTGTTTTTCCCAGTAATTTATTCTTTATTTGCACTTCCTTCGTTTTTTCTAACAAAATAATTATTTGTTTTCTATTATAAAGTACATAATAGTTAGTACAATAGTAAACAAAATAATTGATTGATTAATTACTGACGAATTTCCTAGAATCTAAAAGGTTGTGTTTTATGTACTAAGAAGAAAAGTTTAATTCACAAAACACACCAGAATCCAATTTAGAAGAACACCATTTACATAAAGAATATGTGCCAAGTGACAATCAAAACGTGTAAGAAATAGCAAAACCAAATGATGCATTCACTATTCCAGAAGCAAAAAGATTACGAAGATTTTAATTTAGCCCTATACTATTATTTATAAGTTGTTGTTGCGGGCTCAGCCTGCAATGTTTATTATTTTTATTTTGAGTTTGACAGTTTGTCATATTTTTTTTTATATTGTTCTTGAAAAAGGTTTATGTAAAATTGTTATTTCTTTTACCAGAATAAAAGTAAAATTTGAAATTTTATGCGTTAAAAGAATTACATTATTAATTATTGCGCTAATCAAGTAAGGCCAGCGACAGTAAAAGAAATAGCAGCTTAATCGAAATTATAAAAAGTGTGTTCGACCAAGATTCTCCGTCTGGAAACTTTCACGTAAGTACATTTAATCCATCTAATAATGTCTTTACCTACCAGATCAAGAAAAATGACAGATATCGGGCTTGAGTATTTTATAGAGCAACTAAAGAAAAGGCTCAAGTCCTTCAAGAATAAGATGGATTAGGTGAAGTTAATGCTCTACTTAAGTTGCAAGATGTTCCTAGGAGTCAGCTCAAGTTTCTTCTTAAAGACATTAAGGAACAAAGGGTTCTTTTAGAAGAAAACTTGACTCTACTAAGCGACACCTTTCAGAAGGTCAGAAGGCCGGAAAAGTGAGTTCAATCGCCGATGGATATTTAGGAACGCAGCAGCGTTCCGCCCCGCCAAGTCTAAAAGTCAAAATTTCACAAAAGCTGCCAGTGTATATATACTGTAGGTGACAAACTAGGATTTTTGAGGGTCTGCAGCGTGAAATACGTACAAGCTACCTAAATAGTTTTTTAATATCTTTGTAGGCCGTGTCCTGTAGATTAAAAATTAAAAAAAAAAAATGGTCAAAAACGGCCAAGTAGAAGTAGAGAAAAATAGGTTTGAAAATGGTAGTTTTGATAACTTCTACTTCTTATTATTATTCTTCCTTCATTTTATGTTGACGCACCTACAGCCTAAAATACTGAACCGATTTTAATGAATGAGGGCTTTTTGGATTCGTCTAAAACCCTAGTGCATTCCTAGATCAAAAAAATTGAGATTGCTCATTCCTACGCTTAACGCGGAGCGAGAAACCAAGCTAGCGAGCAGTCGCTCTAACGTTGACGCACCTACAGCCTAAACTACTTAACCGATTTCAATAAATGAGGGCATTTTGTATTTGTCTAAGGCTTTAGTGCATCCCCTCTCAACTCAACCCCCCCCCAAGCCCCCCCTCCCATAGGTCTCGTAGTTCTCCAAAAGACCTCTCTATAGAACTTGTCAAGCTTTTAACTTCACTTTTATTTGATTCTAATGTGTGGGAATAAACAGTTTAGAGTTTAGAGAATCCTTCCTTAGGAACCGTACAAAAAGTCATGAAATCTGACCAAAAACCACTTGTGTGGTAAAAAAACACCCCGCCAAGTCTGTGGTCCAAAAAAGTTGTGAAATCAACTTTCTATCCCGCCAAGTGATGTTGGCACTTTCTCCTGACCCATCACTATCAACATAGATACTTTTCAGCTTCTTCTCCTTGGCGGTGTGCCTGCAGTACTACCTAATGTTAACTGGTTGTATTCCACGCACAACCATCTTTCCACACAATCCTCATTTGGCAAATGTGAAGGTGAAACAAGAAATTGTATTGGTGTTTGAAGAATATTAAAATTCCAGCTTTAGGAAATCGCGTGGCCCACCGCCAAGGAGAAGAAGCTAAAAAATAAGTATGTTGATAGTGATGGGTCAGGAGAAAGTGCCAACATCACTTGGCGGGAGAGAAAGTTAATTTCACAACTTTTTTGGACCACAGACTTGGCGGGTGTTTTTTACCACACAAGTGGTTTTTGGTCAGATAATATTTACTTAAAAGACGTAGAGGATCAATTAAGGAAAGCGAAGATTAAGTTGGCAACGTTAACTCCAGCTTCTAGCCATGCCGGTTCACGTATAAGTTCAACCAGTTCTACCTCGAAGATACCTATTGAGCTTCTTAGTAAAGCAAAGGCAGCTTGCAAAGAAGCAGACGACCTCGAGAAGAAAATCCAAGATATCCTCCAAGAAAAGAACTCAAGGAAGGGCTCTTCAAGGAAACAAGGTGAAGGATTCTACGACAGCCAAGTCAAGGAATATCTCGGAGGTTCATCGCGAGGCTCATCTTTATGTCGCGAGTGGAAATTGACTAAGAAGGACAACTGCATCTTCCTTTCAACAGGTAAATTCTAACGGTTTCTCTTCTTTAACAGATAAGCTACATATTCTAAGCCTAGTAGAGCCGTTTAAGTTCAACGGGGAAAGTGACAAATTTCCTATTTTTAGAGAGGAAGTACGGAGTCACTTAGAAGATGGGCTTCTCCCAGATAGTTATAAGAAAACTTTCTTGAGGAAATTTCTGGAGGGTGACGTATTGAAGGTAGTGGAAAGCAATATTGCTTTATCTTATGTACACATCATGGAGCTAATTGAAGAACGTTATGGAAGTCCGGTAGCAATTACTGAGGCGTGGGTCAGGAGATTAACAGATGGTCCAAAATTTGGTTTAACGGATCATGTTGCATTGACAGCATTTTCAGACGCACTTAATACAGCTTGTAAGGGGCTTAATAAGGAATCTCTGAGGGAAATAAGTTCTAAAATGTGCTTACGAAAAATAGTTGAAAGACTTCCCTTTAAATACCACCAATCGTGGATTAAGAGGGCAATTGCGTTAAACGGCAATGAAACATTATCAGACCTTGCTCTGTTTGTACAAGGTATAGCTAAATTACAAAGACACCCTGTGTACAGCAGTAGTTCGATTCAGCCAATAATTACAAAGTCAAACCAATAGTTCAGGGACAATTTGTTCAAACCACAACACCATAGTAATAAGCCTAATACTAAAATTCCATCTAGGTCAAATGCCTTTGTTACCGGTGTAGGTGGCTCGAACCTATATTGCAAGTTCTGTAATACAAATGATCACAAACTAGAAACGTGTACACCATTTCAGAAAATTTCACCGGAAGAACGCTTTTTGTTTGTTAAGGAACAAGCTCTTTGTTTTTCATGCTTAGGAATTTCTCAAAATGCAAAGGGCTGCAGACAGCGAAGGAGATGTGATACCTGCGGAAAACTTCATCCTACTTGCCTCCATCGTGAAGAAAGTTCTACATCAGAAAAGAAGACCCCTAACAAGATAGGATCGAAGGTAAATCTTAGCAATAGATGTTTAGGCCAAGCTTAGTTTTTCTTTATAATTTTAATTTAGTATAATTAACTTAGTCTAAAGATTTTAGATTCTACGATTCAAGGGCCTAATTTAGTTAACCTAATTAAGAAGCCATCTGCCTGATCCCAGGATATGACTCTTGCTCCTCCTTCTACTTTGAACTCTTCAAATATAATTCAATTTTATTTATTTCGGATTAGAGATTTAACTTTAACGCTTTAATTCAATTAACGTCAGCTGCTACCTGCCTAACTCCCTTTCTACCTTCAGTATGCCTCTAGACCTCAAGGTGTTAACATCGCCCACCTTGCAGGTCTACCTAAAAAGTCGCTGCTGTACTTTCTCGGTTCCTTCAGTGTGCCTTAAAACCTCAAGGTGTTAACACCGTCCACCTTGCAGGTCTCCCAGAAAGTCGCTCCTGAACTTTCACGGTTGTTTCTCTAAATCCAGCCTTTTGGTCACTCCTGACCACTTTTCCTTTGGATTACTGCTAGCAGTGCTGAGCGGAAGGACGCTGCTGATCCTCTCCCACCTATTCCAGCCTGCCCATCTTCATCTACCTTCGGCCACATCTCGCCACCTTCAACCTGGTTTTCTTTAATATTATTTATTGTTTAACTTATTATGTCACCTCAACTAACCCTACTAACATTATTTTTTTTATAATTTATCTTTTGGATTTTAAGTTAATCTTATTATTTCAATTACATACCTTAATTCATGATTGTGTCTATTTATTTACTTTATCCAGTGAATAACTCCCCCTTTAATACTCTTAGTTCACTATTTCTTTTAATATTATTTTTCCCCCGACCTGGGGGTGGTCCTTTGTTTTTACGCGCCTATGGAACAAGGAAGGAATTGAGTTGTGAAAGGTTTTACACTCCATCCGCCTTGACACTTAGGTCCTTTGGGCCGGATATTCTCCGGTTATTTCCGGTGCTGATTTTTATTTTCATTTTTATTTTCCTTTTACTCGAGTTTATTCACTGGATAAATGGTAATTCATATTTTTTCTTGTACATTATTTCTATTGTTTACTGTATTTTAATTTTTAACTATTTTAAATATTTTAGGTAACTATTGTAAGGTATTGTCCTTTCTGGTTTCTTAATTTTACAGAGTTTTCTTAATTTTTATGATTTTAGTCTTTTTTATTATTTTACAAATTAATTTAACTTACTTTTTACTTGATTAATCTTTTTGATAATTTTCTAAATTATCATCATGTCTACTCCTCAGAAGTCAGAGGATTCTAGTGAGCGTGCTGTCTCCCTAGAACCTAAACAATCTTTGCTTCGAAGAAAATTAAATTCCGCTGGATCTGAACTTAAGGCCATTGTCGAAGTAGGTAGACAAGCTACATCAGATCCAACTCAACTTATTGCTTTCCGTGGTGTATTCCGTAGCATAAATCTTTGGTTCGAGAATTTTCAACGATACTGGGATGAATTGCTTGACCTTTATGCTGCCGTAGGTGATAAAAAATATCCAGATCAAGCCGATAAAAATTTATTCGGTACGATTAAACGCTACTTCAATGAAGCGAATACGATTTATGAGGAACACGTTGTATTGGCTAAACCTACCAATCTACTTCTAATAATACTACAACTTTTACTAATACTACTAGAGCTCATCTTCCTCGTTTGACTCTTCCTAAATTTTCTGGAAACTTAGTCGAGTGGCCATATTTTAGAGATCTTTATATTTCGTTGGTGCACGATGATATTAATATTCCTGATATAGATAAATTTCATTATCTCGCATTTTCTCTTAGCGGTGCTGCTCTAGCTGTCATATCTAAACTTTCTATTACAGCTACAAATTATCCTGCTGCCTGGACAGCCTTAAACAAGGCATACAACAATAAACGTTTGCTAGCGTCCACTTATGTAAAACATATTTTAGATTTTACACCTCTTAAGAAGGGCTCACTTGAGAACTTTAAATTATTTCTTTCTGTTGTCGCTGAAAATGTTGCTGCATTAAAGAGATTAGAAATTCCTAATTTGGCGGAATTTATTTTGTTCAGCCTATCTATCAAATGTCTTGATACACAAACAAGACAACTTTTCGAAAAGGACTTTGTCGATTGCGATTATCCTTCGTTAGAAGATCTAGTAACCTTTATTCGAAACCGGTGCCAGATTTTGGAATTATCAACCGAATCAACTGTGGAATCTTTTGCTTCAAAGGAATATGAAAACCTAAAGAAAATTAAATCTAATTCTAAAACTTCTAGCTTTTTTACTCGTGAGTCAAAAGAATCTGCTTCTACTCCTAAGTTTTCTTCTCAAAGTAAGACTGGCAATATTAAGTGTCCTGCTTGCCAAGCCAACCATTTCCTATGGCGATGCTTTGAATTTAAACGTAAATCTATTGAGGAGAGAAATTGACTAGTTAAGTCTTTGCGATGTTGCCAAAACTGTCTTCAAATCGGTCATGGATCTCAAGACTGTAAATCTAAAAGTTTGTGTTACATATGTTCCCGTAAACATCATACTCTACTCCATCAAAATGATTCTTCAAAACCATCTGCTCATGAAGTTCATGAACCTTTACCAACCACATCCAGCTCAACTGTAAATAAGTCGTCACTGACTAGCTCTTCAGAATCTGATGTGATTCTTGGTACTGCTATGGCTCTGATTCAAGATGTTCACGGTAACTATAAACCGGTCCGCTTAGTGGTAGACTCGGGAAGGCACTATTCATTTGTCACTTCTGACTGTATAAAAAGGTTAGGTTTAAAACCACTTTTCTTTAATAAACGCATCTTAGGAGTTGGTCAAAACCTTCTTCAAGGAGTAAAAGGTAAAGTCGACTGTACTTTGACACCTTCTGCTAATGCTCAACCCTCTACATTACTCAAAACTAGAGCTATTGTTGTTGAGTCTATTACTACTTTTCTGCCCTGTTCAAAACTTCCGTTTCCATCGTGGTATAATGAATACAGTCATAGATTAGCTGATCCGAAATTCTTAATACCAAATGTCGTAGAATTTTTGTTGGGAGCTGACCTGTTTTCCGACATTCTCACTGGTCCTTGTACCAAAACTTCTGATGGTTTTACATTCCTAGAAACTGTATTTGGTCTTGTTGTGATAGGAAAAGTTCCTTCACAGATAAATCGTGGATTTTCTTCTTTATTTGTTTCAAACGATGCTGATTTGAAACTGGCACTTCAACGATATAAGGAAGTTGAAGAATCTAATCCTCAACATATTTCTTTCCCTAAGGAGGATCAATGCGAGGAACATTATAAATCTACCCCTTATAGATTACCGACTGGTAAATATGGTGTTTGCCTACCATTCAAAGAGGCAAAACCTAACTTTAAAGGATCTGAAGCGACTGCTCTCAGAAGACTCTATAATTCAGAATCTAAATTAATTAAGTACACCGAAATGTATACTGAATATCGTCAATTTATGAACGATTACATTTCTTTAGGACATATGCGAATCACCACTGAGGCTTCGTTATATTCTGAATCTATAAAGGATAAATGGATGGACTTTGTCAAATATCTTCCTGAACTGTCCAAAGTTCGAATACCAAGACATCTTTCAGGTGCATCTACCAGCAGTGTCGTGGAGATCACGACTGATCTTCCTCCTAACTTGAGGTTTCACATAAAATTTCAAGATAACCCTGCCGACTGTGCATCTAAGGGAACTCTACCACTTGAACTTGTCAACCATCTACTTTGGTGGACAGGCTCTTCATGGTTCTCTTTACCCTATAAAGAATGGCCTTTATCTCGATGTTTACTTCATCAAGAGTTACTCGAGTTGAAACCTTCATCCACTGCGCTTGCCAGTGTTATTGCTGGTCTAGATTTGGCAGATCTTACGGAAAGATTCTCATCTTATCTTAAACTTTTACATGTAGTGTCTTATATACTACGCCTTTTCCATAACTGCAGACACCCCGAAGAAAAGCAGTATGGCCCAGTTAACAACGTCCATGAACTGAATAGAGCAAAATTGTCCTGTGTTCAAGCTGTTAATTTTCCAAAGCGAGACGAACATTCACTGAGAGAACTTAAAGCTCTTGTTCCATTTTCAGATGAAGGTGGTGTTTTGAGGGTGGGCGGCCGCTTTCAACACCCCATGATTTTTCCTATACAGTGCCACCTCTCGTGTTTGGTAGTGGACTATTATCATCTTAAACTCTTACATGCAGGACCACCTGCACCCCTCCTTACTAAATGCTATTCTTCGGCGGCTATTATGGATTGTTTCCTCACAGATGATACGTCAATGTCTTTTCAATTTTGTAAGAGTTGTTACAGTAAAAAACCAGAAAGGACAATTCACCCGACCTATTATAGTTAAGTCATACCTTCATTGCCCACTTAACATTAACTTAATTTCTTAACTTTTTTCTAATTTTATGTGTTAACTTTATGATTTGTGGTCACCTTGTGTGACTTTATCTATTTATAAATTGATGTTTTCTTCATTTTTGATGATTGTTATCAAAATTTGCCAAATTTTGGTGGGCGGATGTTTAGGCCAAGCTTAGTTTTTCTTTATAATTTTAATTTAGTATAATTAACTTAGTCTAAAGATTTTAGATTCTACGATTCAAGGGCCTAATTTAGTTAACCTAATTAAGAAGCCATCTGCCTGATCCCAGGATATGACTCTTGCTCCTCCTTCTACTTTGAACTCTTCAAATATAATTCAATTTTATTTATTTCGGATTAGAGATTTAACTTTAACGCTTTAATTCAATTAACGTCAGCTGCTACCTGCCTAACTCCCTTTCTACCTTCAGTATGCCTCTAGACCTCAAGGTGTTAACATCGCCCACCTTGCAGGTCTACCTAGAAAGTCGCTGCTGTACTTTCTCGGTTCCTTCAGTGTGCCTTAAAACCTCAAGGTGTTAACACCGTCCACCTTGCAGGTCTCCCAGAAAGTCGCTCCTGAACTTTCACGGTTGTTTCTCTAAATCCAGCCTTTTGGTCACTCCTGACCACTTTTCCTTTGGATTACTGCTAGCAGTGCTGAGCGGAAGGACGCAGCTGATCCTCTCCCACCTCTTCCAGCCTGTCCATCATCCGTCATCATTCTACCTTCGGCCACAGCTCACCACCTCAACCTGGTTTTCTTTACTTCTCATTTATTGTTTAATTTGTCACCTTTTAACTAACCCTACTAACTTTAATTTTATATTCATACTTTGGATATTTTATAGTTAGTCTACTTATTTCAATTATATACCTTAATTCATGATTGTGTCTATTTATTTACTTTATTCAGTGAAAAACTCCCCCTTTAATACTCTTAGTTCACTATTTCTTTTAATTATTTTTCCCCCGACCTGGGGGTGGTCCTTTGTTTTTACGCGCCTATGGAGCAAGGAAGGAATTGAGTGGTGAAAGATTCTACACTCCATCCGCCTTGACAATAGAAATGATATGAGTACGGGTATGGAGGTTGGTCAAAGGCCACTTATTGCTACAAGTAATGCTCGCAACACCATCAGCCAGTATTGTGGAACAACCTCTTTTGTGCTACCGTTGTTGTATATAATAAAAACAATGCAGCTTACAAAATAGTGACATATGCCTTATTAGATGATGGAAGTGATTCGTGTTTTATACAAGAAAAATTGATGAAAGATCTTCAGCTTCCAGCAGCAAGAACTCAGCTGAAAGTAAGGACACTTCTTAATTCTACTACTATGGATTGCTATCGGGTTCAAGATGTAATCATAGAAGGATTGAAAGGAAAACGCGTGGAACTTCCAGGTAAATTGTTCAGTCAAGTCGGGATTCCATGCTCCTATGAAGACATCCCAACGCCTGAGATGGGAAAGAAGCATCAACATCTAAGAGGTATAGCAAGCGAAATATCACCATTACGAAAAGACCTTGAAGTCGGACTTTTGATTGGTAATAATTGCCCAGAGGCCCTTTGTCCTTTACAGATCCTCCGAGGTAACAAAGGAGAGGCTTATGGAGTGAGAACAACTCTTGGCTGGGGTATCATTGGCCCTATTGAAAAAGGTAACCGAAGTCAAGCTGTTTCCTGTAGGATTGCGAGTAGGATCAAAATCTTAGAGAAAACTCAGGAATTGATGAACTTTCCAGAAAAGGGATTAGAAGGTAGAAGGTCAGCCATGTCGTTAGAAGATAAAGGATTTATAAAAACTCTTAAAGAAAATGTTGAACATCGAAAGGATAAGCCCTCCACATTACCACATCCCTTTAACCACAAGGCAGTGAGTCTTCCAGACAATAAAGGAATAGCTTTTAAAAGATTAAACTTACTAAGATCAAAATTTGAGAAAAGCGTGAAGTACAGAGCAAATTATGCGAAGTTGATAGAAGACACGCTGAAGAAAGGGCCAACAGCAGATACATTCTTTAAGTCTATTTGGCTTAAAGGTCCAACATTTTTCTATGAAAACGAAACATCCAGGGAAAGTCAAGATTCAGAGGTAGTAGTGTTTCTTGATGAATATCCAGAGGTTAAAATGCATAATGTTCCAGCCAAGACACAGTGTGCCAGCCTGTCATTTCGTCTGGGGAGGTGTAGCTCTTTTCCAAGAGCTAAGAATCCTGATAAGACGAAGAAAGCAAAGACAGAAAAGGAGGTTTTCAAGGAGGAATTAAATCTTTTAGAACTTAAAGAAGGAGGAAAAAATTTTGGATAAAAACAAGTTAAGAGTTGGTTGGCGCTTGAAGAATACCATCATACTCAACGAGGCCCAAAAACACCCAATAATACTAGCAGGGGGTCATTTGCTGTCAAAGACGGTAGGAAGCAGTTAAAGAGGTACGGTGTTATTTTCACTTGTTTAGCTTCAAGAGCAATATTTTTAGACGTAGCTGACTCGCTCAGTACAGATTCATTTATAAATTCACTTCGTAGATTTTTAGCCACAAAGGGACCGATAGCACAACTGCGGTCTGATATGGGAACCAATTTTACAGGTTCACATAAAGAACTTATTAGATGTGTTAAGGAAATGGACCAAAATAAGTTAACAAATTATCTTTCCCAGCAGTACTGTGAATTTAAATGGAAATTCAATGTTCCTCATGCAAGTCACATGAATGGGGTAGTCGAGCGGCAAATAGGCACGGTAAGAAGGATTTTAGATGTGCTCCTCTTACAACATCCAGGTCTACTTAACGAAGATGGTCATTGTACCTTGTTGTAGGAATGCGAGAGAGTAGTTAATGATAGGCCTCTCAACGTAACAAACTTACTTGACCCTCAAGCTATAGAAGCACTGACACCCAACCATGCAACACTGATGAATCCCAGTCCACTACTTCCACCACCAGGTCACTTCGATTCAGGCGACATCTACGTTAGGAAAAGGTGGCGACGAGTGCAACATCTGGCAAATGAGTTCTGGTTGCGATGGAAAAAGGAATATCTGGCAATGTTAAATCCGAGGTCGAAATGGAGGACGCCAGAAAAGAATTTAAGAGTAGGAGATGTTGTCATTTGTAAGGAAGAAAACCTTTGTAGAGGAATGTGGCCATTAGCAAGAATTCAGGAAGTGAACCGAAGTCAAGATGGGTTGGTGTGAAAGGTCTTACTTCGGTTAGCCAATGGATCCAGACTAGAAAGACCTGTCCACAAACTAGTGGTGCTAGTTCGATTCCCCGACGAGGAGCAAGAGGAGTAGGAAATGTTGCACAATTCGGGGAGCCATGTTGCGGGCTCAGCCTGCAATGTTTATTATTTTTATTTTGAGTTTGACAGTTTGTCATATTTTGTTTTATATTGTTCTTGAAAAAGGTTTATGTAAAATTGTTATTTCTTTTACCAGAATAAAAGTAAAATTTGAAATTTTCTGCGTTAAAAGAATTACATTATTAATTATTGCGCTAGTCAAGTAAGGCCAGCGGCAGTTGTGCTATAAAAACTAGCAAAAGTAACACTTATTACATTTTAGGGAGAAAAAATCGATATTTTTTCATATGCCTGAGTATTTTTGTATTCAAAATCTCTTTCAAACAAACGAAGTCGTTCTCTCTTACTAACAATTGATTTACCTTAATGCCGAAAAAACCTTAGAATAAAAGCATCACGTACGGACCTATTTTATTTGTAGCCTCCTACTTTACTGAAGGTAACGGAAACATTGTGATGACTCTGAAGAAAGAGAATTAAAAGAAATACCCTTACGTGGTAAACACCACTGAACATTTTTAGTCTCGCGTCTTGCTGTCTGTAATTTAATATTTTTGGTCTAGCGTTAAGCTGTCATTCAAAATTTAAAGTAAATACATAAGTTAAGTCTCACGTCTGTCTGTCATTCAACATTTTTAGTCTCTTGTCTACCTGTCATTTAACATTTTTAGTCTCTTGTCTACCTGTCATTCAACATTTTTAGTCTCTTGTCTACCTGTCATTCAACATTTTTAGTCTCTTGTCTACCTGTCATTCAACATGTTTACACTGGAGTAGCTGTCTGTCATTCAAAATTTTTAGTCGCACGTCTAACTGTCGTTCAACATTTTTGTTCTCGCATGCAGTTGTCGTTTCAAATTTTTTCATAAAAACTATTCATTCGATTTTAACAATTCAATATTTATCCACTGTCCCATATAAATTTGTAACCTCCTACGTACATATTCCTTTTTCTTTCGCTTTTACACCACCATTTTCTTCTTTGTAACGCCTAGGATCTTTAAAAGTAGGTAGGGTAAGTGACCTGAATATGAGACCCCTTTTTTAGATTTGGTGTAACTCAGGATCTAAATAAATAAATAAACTATTAATGTGACAAAGTAATTTATTAATTTTAAAAATTTATTTTATTTCAATGACAAATGTTTCAAGCTGATTAAAAATTTATATTTAAATAAATTGGTAAGGCGTGAAGTCTCACGTAAAAAGGGTTTCGTTGGTATTGTGATCAAAAATTAGTAAGGGGAAGGGGGGAATT
>KZ651236.1:283297-295741 GCA_001010745.2 Gerris buenoi
TGGGGGGGGGAGTAGCGCCATAGGCTTTGGGGGGGATGGGCACCCCTGCCAAGTACTGACCACGTCCAATACTGCTCCCTCCTGCTGCGAAGCAGCAGGGGAGGCCACTTTAGTGGCCTCTGAAGTGACGTACCCGATTTTTTTTTTATGTCTTCGATTTCAAAAATTCCAAGACAGAAATCCGTTTCAGACATCACCCGTGTCTTCGTCTGTGTCGTTTAATGTTTGGAAGCAACAAGTCTAAAAAACTACTTGTACTATTTTAATTAAAAATTTAGGTGGTAGGTCAATAATAGAAGAAAATCAGATGAGTAATTTTAAAGATTTAGGTGTAAAAAAGAGTATTTTTGTGTTCAAATGGAAGAGAAACAAATGGGGGCATAATGTTAAAACTTATATGGGACCAACAATGGTCTAAATCTAAATTTTATTAAAATCAGACGAGAATTTTTAAGATATGTTGGTGCGTAAGCAGAACTAAAAATATTCCCTGAAATTGGAGATCAAACATTTATTTATTAATTTTTTGTTTTTTCAAAAAAAAAAAAAAATTTCTTCAGAGCGATGACATAGCTTCTCGTACGTTCGGTAAGCTCGAAAGAAAAATATAAATATCGAAATAAAATGTATTTTCTAAGTTTTAAGCTATGAACTACAGAGATATTTAACTAATTTACTTATTAATGACTTTTTAAAATGCGTTTTTGGCTTTTCATTTTGCATTTTGTATTGATACAATCAATCGCTTTGTATAGATTAACTAAGTGTACTTGAGTTGTTTGGGATTATAAGTAACCAATGGTAAGTTGGAAATACGAGTTTTATTTTTAAATTACTATGAAAATTAATTTTGGACGGAGTATAGGAAGGACCGCGCATTAGCGCAATATTTAAAGTGAATTCACTAATAAGCGACGAAAAAAGTTTATGGTAATGGTTAGTATAATTGAATACGACTTTGAATACCAAAGAAACGGGTTTCCAAAACCCTTCACATCTGTTTTTTTCCATGGATTGTATTTTTTTCTCAAAAACTAAAAGATCGGACCTTGGAAACGAACTTTTTATTTGAAATTTACAACCGATGTTCTTACCTATAATTTGCCAACTTCGTTTGACCCTAAAAAGTTCAAAGATTAAAGAGCCAGTATAAACAAACAAGATTAACTTAAATTTATGAACACTTTACCGTCCTAATGTTCTTTTAACTTAGCATTTACGGTTAAGCACGGGCTAAGATAAATATTAGAAATGGAAAATAAAATCCCCATTGACTAATTTGGGGAAGAAAATATCTATCTTGACATTAAGATGGATAGTTCAATGTCACAGTGAAACCGCTGCATAATAGGTAGTTTAAATAAACTATCGAACTAACCACCTGACACTAAAATTAACTCTGATTGTACGTCATAAATAATCATGACGTTAATATTGAAATAAATAAATTTATCATAATTTCTAAATTCATTATTTAGAAATTATGGAGAAAAAACTTTCTGTGTAGCTAAGTCAATAAGCATTTGACTAATTTGATTGATAATCAAAGAAATAATAAGCCTTGTTTTATAATTTGCAAGCTCGAAATTTGGATAGGCAGTTTTTATAGAATAAGCAAAGCAGAGATAAAAGAACCTTTATCAAGGCAGAGAGCAGAACAGCTGAAGAGATTTAAAAATCTGCAATGAAATAGAAATTTTTATATCTTCTGAAATTTGAAATTTTTCAATTCTTTCTTTTTTTGCAATGGCATTGCGAAATTTGTGGGAATTAAGTGCATCGTATGATGCATAACCATTTATCTCTAGTGTTCACCAAAAACAATACATATTAGGAATCAGAAGGTCGATGTGAGCGTTTTTTGTTTTTGTTTTTTTAGAAAAAGAAGGGTCGCAGTAATACAAGGTCTGGCAAGAGTTCACCTTTAACTTAGATGGAAAGGTGTGAAAAAAAACCCGTCTGATTGTATTCTTGTCTTTCCTCTCCTGATTTTTCCCTGTCTGGGAGTTTCCACTTTGAAGCATTGGATTCGAAACCTAACATCCTAACCTCGAGGGATCTTGGAACATCTCCCTGAGGTATCGGACAATCAGTCTGTTACCGCCGAAGAAAAAGGTATAGCTTCCCTTCTCACTGGCTGCCTTTCCAATACCTCCGACTGTTTTTGTATTCAGAACATCCACTCGGAGGGCAACCCACCCGCCGTACGCCGCCCGGATATCTTCGATCGGGCCCTTTTTCTCTCCTGTCCCGTGTAGAAAGGGTGAGAACTGGCTCAGAGATGCCAATACTCCACCCGCAGGACCCTAAAGGGAGAGTTTACTCAACCAACTTTTACCACACACATACGCATATAACATCCTATGAAACCTAAACCCTTTCTACAAACGAAAAGACAATACTTATATCCCTTAGCAGTCATTGATCTTCAACACTTCGCAACCTATCCTCTTTTGCCAAAACCAATATATCTTCAGAGGGTCATCAAGCAATACTATACCGGATCGAAACAGTATCCTCCAAACATTTCATAAGCAAAATGCTTCACTTCAAAACTGATAGAAACCAAACAAATAATGACTTAAGTAGTTAACACAGAAAATCTTAAAACGTGAAAAGAAAATATAAGTTAAAAAGTATTGTTTTACAATAATTAAAAAATGTATAGAGCTCATTTACTTAACAATAATTCTTATGAGTCCACCTTCTTGGGTTTTACTTTAGTAAACTACCTAAAGACTAATCTTAAAGAGATGATTAACCTCTAGGGATAAATGTTAATCCGCATTTTATAATATACTAGCGAAGCCTGTAATTCAGCCCAGGGGTGGGTTCGAAATCTAAACTAGACAACTCTTTTTAAGATCAAGTGCAAAATTTTATCAAGTTCTGAATAAAATTGAATACATGAAAAACTAACAAACAAACCCACAGAAACTTTTCTGTATAAACAGAGATCCCAAGATAAATATGCAAAAGAAAATTATTTTTTATTTTAGAGTTTTCAAAAAAAATGTATTCCTTATAGAATCCCTGGTTGTTTTTAGACCTCTAAAAATGATAATATTTTCTTGATTGTTTTTGTTTACAGGGTTGCTCAGTTTCTTGAAAACTTTAAAAATTTTCAAGAGAAAAAAACCCTTGTTTTTTATGGTATCGGTAAAATATTATTTAATTTTAATGAAAAGACAGTATTAAGTTTCAATTTACTCTCTGAAAAAACAAACAAAAAACAATAAAAAGCTAAAAACAAAAAAATATTCCACACAGTAATAAACAAAAAGTTTTTGCCGAAGTCCTGGAGTGGATGAGCTGAAGGAAATAATTACATATATAGTATTGCCAATATTTCCCCTTGAGCTTGTTCAAAATTACGCGCGTTAGTTGAGAATTACGCATAAGTAGGTAGAAATTGTGATGAATGATGAAAGAGTGGAGTGAGAAAATATAATAATAATAAAATCATACAACAAAGAGAAAAATATGCATAAGAAGACAAAATATTAAATGAGTGAAGAAATAAATTTAATAAATAAATGACAACTTAACCCTGCAATACTGCTAAAAAAAGTGAAATATAAAAGCTCAAATTTTTGTTAGTATTGTATTAAAGCTCTTCAAAAATGATGAGCGCAATGCTTATTAGTTAAGGCCCTATGAGCTGTTTGATGTTTGACGTTTATGGCCTAAATTTGCCTGACATCAGGTTTGCACAAACATGTCTGCGCCTCTGCAAAATGTTTAATCGTGTATAAAAATCAATCTTTGAAATAAAATGTTTCTAATGGGCCTTTTAAAATGTTTGACCACATTTATAGAACCTAATTAAGCTCAAGCCAAATTTACAGAATGTATAGGGGTAACTACAAGCTAAATTTGTAGAAGTCATGCTGCTTTAAAATTTTAAAAACAGGAAAGTTTAAAATTAATGTAAAATTCCTTTGGAAGGTAGAAAAGAGGGGGCAGGGATCCTCAACTAAATCTCCCTTTTTACCCAATTGATTCGGAAGCCTTTCCTAAATGAAGGCAAGCCCAATTATATTAGCATGTAAAGGAAAATCGGGGTCGAAGGGCCTCAGCCTGTTAATCTCAAGCCCTTTAATCTGATTTTGGTCTCTGATCTACCCTTTCTGGTGGAAGGGCCGGCCATTTCAGGTGGAAAGGCAGGATCATTTTGAGTGGAACGTAGAAAGATCGGATTTAGCCCTTTTGATTTGGGAGGAAATCCATCTATTGATTGTAATTCACTAAAGGACACTAAAAGATCAATAAAAAAATGTTCTTTTGAATAAAGATAAAAGGTCAACAGTCAACATGCTTAAAATGAAAGTTGAGACATTATCAATTATATTATAATACCTGTCACTCACTAAATTATATTTAATAAGAATAATCTCGTATTTTAAATTGATAAAAATATTTGAATGCCTTTCAGACATCAGGGAAGATTACAAGTGTCGTTTGTGTCTGTTTTTAAATTTGTCCGTCATATATTTGATCCATACTACATATCCTAAACTTCATACTTACCTTCCCGATTTTAAATTAAATTTGCATTGTTTGTCGAAAATAGCCCACGGTAAAAAAGTAATTTGACCTCACATGAAATCAACTGAGTTCAATCAACCAATCTCTAAATTCCCAGTGGGGTTCATTATTTTAATGCTTACATCCATAAAGTTTTTTAGTAAAAACCAATTTTTAAATTTATCTCCTTTTACTTTTTGATTGCAGTACTTTTTTTTTTTCGTTGGAGCCATCATTTAATTTTTTTAATCATTTAACTCGACAATGGTGGGGCAATGCAATGAATATCTAAATTAATATATAAATGTTTTCCGCATTGAAAACTATGTAGAGTCTACCTTATGAAATGGTTTCACCCAGTTTCTAGTCTTTTGTAAAATATCGGTATCGGGAGGAAAAAAAGGAATGTTTGTATCTGAGGTGAAAGGGTTCCACGTTTCTCTGGTTATTTGCAGAGGAAACAGCGCAAAAAGGGAGCAAGAAGCGACCCCGTATCGATCCACAGTCCACACATACCCGTACTTCACCAATCCACTAATAAAACTCCCAGGAAAAAATCTACCATCATACGTACACACCAAACACTTATATATCTATAAGTAAAGGAAGCCAGTAGATGGAGGAGAATGTATTTCGTCCTTTCTGTATTATGTATCAATGTAATGCGGGTTGGTATTGGTCGGAAGGATCGGTGCAATGACACGGTGTCTTTGCAATAAGGCCCAGGTATATTGTCCCCATGGTGTCAACCCTCCCTGTGTCACCGTCCAATAAGAGCGCTTGAATCTGAGAGCATGCGCACAGTGTACCGGATCCCAGGACTCTTTCCTTGAGGACACTGACCTCCCTCTGATGCGGATATATCCAACCCCTTGTGTAAAAACTTGGTCCTCCCACTCGACACTCAAAAAACATCTATCCCCCTTTATATAAAAATATCAAGTTGTATAGATGTGCCTCCAATAGGAAAAAAAATGTAACTAAACCAACCACGGAAAGTACCTATTATCAAGTTTCGCATAATTATAACCGTACATATCAACTCTGGGTACGCAAACCTAGCATAATTAGCTAATTCATGTATATTTGAATTGTATATTGGTTTGCGAAATAAATAAAGAACGAATTTCTGGGTCATATAGTACGGTAAGCTCTGGAGTCTATTTGAAGATGGTAAAGACATAGATTTTTTTAAAATTAGAGTTAAGTGAAGCTTATTTAAAACAATGTTGCAATATTTTTAATCCTAAGAACTTATCGCAGGTCTTGTCTATTCAGATAAATGTTATCTTGCAACTACAAAGGGAGGGTGAGACGAGGTAGGCGATTGGATTGGATGGTTGAATCCGGAGAGATTCAATTTCCAAGAAGTGATGAGACAATCATCATTATCGTCCACAACCATCTGCTTTTCTGCCCACTGCAGTGTTCTTTTTAAAGTTTTTAGTGTCTTTTCTCAGCAATTTGTCTTATTTCTGTAAATACAGTGCTTTATTAAGTAATCCTCAGCGTGTCTATATCCGCAGGTAGTTTAGCCAGTCCTCTAGTTCGTCAGTTAACACTCGCAGCAGTTTGATGAGTAGAAAGTTCCTTCGTTTCAAAAGCCAAATGTATGTAACAACCTTGGTTAAGGCGAAGCCAGCTTCATTTGTTTAAATCCAACCTCAAACAAAATAGAAGTAACTTATCCAGGAGTTGCTGTAATAACTTGTCAGCCAACGAATTAGGAAAAAAATTTAACAACAAGATGGGTGAGTGTAGACACACCATAGGTCATAATTCGTACTAACTACGTGAGGTAATATGTCACGACCAACTTACATGAACGACTTATGACCAACTAGATTTAACGATAAAATGTAAATCTTACTAAGATAGATTGCTCACAACACCACATTATTATTGCTAAAGCTGGAAATTTGAAAGCTGATTCAAGTGACCATAGGTGGTGAAGGTTCTAGATCTAGATCATCCTGTGGGGTCCGCGTCTTGATGGATGCACTTCACAATGTTTCTCACTCAATGCTTGGGGAATTTCAGAGAAGTACGTTGTTCGAATAAAGTTCGCCTTTAGAAAACGTTATTCTTTCTTAGAATAAGTACTCCCACTAAATGAGAAATATAAGGACCAAGGACCTACTTATATAGAAACAAATAAACTATCTTAAGACCTAGAACTATATCATGATACCAATGGCGAAAGCCTATACGTAATATATACCAAAGGAGATGTTGAATCATAGATCCTAGAGCTCAGGTCTCTAAAACTTATAATCTACACAATATGTTTTTCCATTAAATTACTTCATTTAAAAAACCAATTGAAAGTCGTCAAAGCATCTCATGTTTGTTTTACAAGGTTTCTTAACAATCGCACCAACCCTTATTTTCTATTCTAGAAACAAATAAAATATTTTTAATTTTTTAAATTACACGATCTCGCTAGTTAGTAACTATATTTCAGTAAATGACGCGGTTTATTTCAAATAAAGTATTTACTACGTTGTAATGGGCTATATAGAATACAGTTAGCTATACAACATTTAAAGAAATATTGGTATGATCTTGAAAAAGAGATACTATGTATGTAGTTCCTTTTATACTATAGTGACTCCAAATGTAGTCTTTTGGGATTGTTATTTCTTATAATTTATAACTATTTATTTATTTATTTAATGATCTATTGTAGTAGTATTAAGATTGATCTATTATAGAAGATCAACTTTTATAGTTAAGTCGATCTTCTTAAAAAAATATGTTAAATTATTTATTCTGTAGAATCATTTTTATAGAATTATGTTCTTAATTTTGAAGAATTCTTCAATCATATTACTAACACACACTATTTTGTCATTCATATGAAGCCTTAGATAGTTATAATAATTCCTTGCAAACACAATAACTAGAAACTGAAATAAAAACTATTTTATTTTATCCTCTTACTGAAGCAGCAAAATTAAAAAATAAAAAATAAAAATAANTCATTCTACATGTTTAAATTTAAAAACATTTTATTTTTTGGTTAGAGCACTGTACTGGAAATACAGAGGCCCGTGGTTGAGTCTATTTTTCTCTGTCTATCTCACAGTGTTAATAATGATTATAATTTGATTTAAAATAAAAATAATAAAATAAAAAATAAAATAAATAAAAGTATAAAATACGCAAATAATAATTAAGTTATTAAGTTTTATTGCATTGTTATTTTATGTAAGTATATGTCCATTCCAAACCGTAAACATAATATTAATAACTTCTTAAATAAAACAACTTCTTTGTACCATATAGTGTCTGAATTTAATCCAAGACATAAAATGAAGATGGATATCCTCGTGACTCGCATGCCAAATTTATTATTCCGATAAGTAAAGAAAAAAAAACTTAACATTTAAAAAAAATTGTTGGACCAATGGCGTTGTTTTAAATGGCGAGCTCCAGACTTGTTTAGTCCAATAAGGGGGCGACGACGGTTTACCTCCCCCAATATAAGATAAGGATCTCGCCTGATGAGAAACACGACTATGGGGAGCTGCTTGCTTTAATTATGTGCATATAATTATTTTAATAAAACAACATTATTCTGGCTATATAATACTAAAGCTTTCAGCAACACAGGTTCGTCAATCATATCATACTTTTTTTCGTAATTTATAGCATACATATTTTATCGTTATAAAGGTTTAATAAAAAAGATACAGGTGGACCATTTGTAACTATGTTAAAACAATAGATAGGACAATAAATATAGATGGAGGATGGTCAAGTCAAATGTCTACAGAAACGATCTCGGATTTATAAATAAAATTAAATGCATAGATTCAGCACCTGTAGTATCATTATTTCGTACTGTGCTTCGACCGAGTTATTTGTTGGACGAGAGTATGTTTCACTGCTTCGACCGAGTTATTTGTTGGACGAGAGTATGTTTCACTGCTTCGACCGAGTTAGTTGTTGGACGAGAGTATGTTTCACTGCTTCGACCGAGTTATCTGTTGGACGAGAGAATGTTTCACTGCTTCGACCGAGCTATTTGTTGGACGAGAGTAAGTTTCACTGCTTCGACCGAGTTATTTGTTGAACGAGAGTAAGTTTCACTGCTTCGACCGAGTTATTTGTTGGACGAGAGTAAGTTTCACTGCTTCGACCGAGTTATTTGTTGAACGAGAGTATGTTTCGCGTTAAACATCCGATATATAGTTTTGTGAGATGTGAGATAAGTTGTAGTTTATTTGCGGCCAAACGTTGGAAACAGCGCTAGAGATCGCTCTAGGTGATTAAAAGCCCATTAAGTAGTCAAATAATTCAAAAAGTTTGTCTACATTGCTTTCTGCGGCTGTTAATTCTCTTTGAAAATTCGACGGTTGGCGAATCTTTTAAATACACTCTCAGATATTTGAACATTCTGCGCTTATGGCTTTTGATCTCAGAGCTCGAGGCCATTAATCGATTTTTTGTTTTAAGTTTCAACACTTCTCAATATTCGTATAGGTGGCAACTAATATTTAATTAATCGCAAACGTGATTATTGTCGAGGGATCGTGTCGATGCGTCCAATCTTTATAGAATACTGTTTTACCTGAATTTGAACTGCAAAAGTCAAATACATATTTGAATTAGCATTCCAAAACGGAGCCGATTTTATATAATAATTACGGGTAAAGAAAGAGGGGTTGAGTGAAATATGATCTCGTTTTAGTTGATAGGAAAGTATAAAGATAATCAAATATACCACCAATCTACCAATTAGTGTGATCCAATCCTACAACAAGACAAGTTATTTACCACACAAGTGAATTGTGTGTGTGTGTGTCTGTATGTATGTATGTATATATATATATGTGTGTGTGTGTGTGTGTGTGTATATGTATATATAAATTTATACAATTTATAGATATATAAACATTAAAAAATAAATCGAACTGACAGTAAGACTTTGCTAGATCTATACTTAATAGATTTGCTTATTTGATTCCAATCCAAGTATTAAAGGGTAGATTTTCATATATAATTTAGTGACACAGTTATGAAAGAGGATTTAATTCACAATGAATTGATTTGCAAACAAGCCTTGACCACCATATCTAGATGGATTCATTTATTAAATTTCTTATCAATTTTTCTTTCGCATTTAATTTGACAAATTTATGAAGAAGTATAAAATTTAAACAATGCGAATACTTAAAATATAAATTGAAAAAATAAAACAAAACTTCTTTTATTGTTATTGCACAAGTTACTTTATTTTATGATCATATTATTTCTTCTTTTTTATAAGATTTTTCAATGAATGAATAATAAGTGATGGATCCGTGATGGGATCATGATCAAAATATAATAGCATCGTAAAATATAGCTATAGAATAGCTTAAGGGTTGATTTGGATTCATTTCATGCAATACCAAATAAAATATAAACAATTCATATTTATTCCTTTTTAACTTTATTAAAATGTTTAAAGTATAGTAGGTGTAAGAGTGTGTGTTTATTTTATATTTATGAGTGTTATTCTTTATCACGTACATTCGTGACTTTGTGCGTGTATGTGTGTGCAATATAAATATCGTTTTTAAATTTTTAACCTTCTTTAACAAATTTTTTGTGCTTGTGAGTGTTTAAGACGTCTTTTACTTGTGACTAAAAAATTTGACTTTTGCTTCCAATGAAATTTATTTAATTATCCAAATTGATAAATTCCTAGACAGATAGAGGAGAACATGTTTGGTCTTGCGTCTACCTGCGTCGTTTGGTCAGTCTGTGGGTCTGTCGTCTTGTGAACCACCATTTCTTAATAACATCAACACAACACCAACAAAACCAAAAACTTTTATTTCCGTGATATACACTTTTTCGGCAATAAATTTCCCCTTTAATTATTGTCATAACCTAACGTTAGTTCATACCCTATCTCATCTAGCTAGTACATGTTTATCATATCACTAGATTTAAGCGGACAGTAAAGAAGCAGTAAAAAAAGCAACCAAAAAAGAGGAAATGGCACGGAAAGAACTAAATGGCTCTTTGTTTCAACTTTACGTCTACAACATTGCAGGAAATATTACAGGAACTATCTTGTGTATATACAAATCTTGTGTATATACAAATCTTGTGGAAAGTTTTTTTTCAATCGAATATTTTTAATCAAGATCACCACATACGTATTTTAAACCATATCCTCTTACTAACCTAATTTTGATCTTAAATGTCTTCTTAAATGATATATATGTAATATTCCAAAATCCGGGAGGGGGGGGGGGGGGGGGGGGGGGGGAAGTTGGTAGAGATATATAAAGAAAAACCTCTGCTTCTCTCAGAAAGTTAACATTTAGAAATGTTTCTCCATTAGTCAAAATCAATGAATAATGAGGGATTTTGAGCAAAGTCTATTTGATCTATGGGGAGCATAGATCTTCTAGTTTAGCAAATGAATTTTAATATTACTTGACGGTTGATATAAACCTATCAATTAAAACATATATAATATAATAATACACACTGTAATTACTAATTAAACAGCTTGGTTTTCCGGTGACATCCGCGTCACGAAGGGGGTGAAGTTTATTACTAATTGTGCAATTAAAATTAATTTTTATTATAATTATTAATCAACTTATTATCAATCGCCATTGGTCCAAAAACAAATAAAGGGGTATTATTAAAAAATTAATTAAAATAACACACTGCAGCGAAGCACGGGCTATTATGTATATAAATTCTAAGGCCACTTTTGAGTTGAGTAATTTGAGTGACACTCTCCATCTTACTGATACCGAGCAAAGGTGTGGTAAACAATTTAAAAACTGTCAAACAACTGCGCCATATTGCCAAGAAATCTAGAATTGTTTTTATTATTCCTATAATAAATTATAAATTTTTAGAACCTACTTCTTACTTATAAAACACTCAAACACTAAATGTAATAAAAGAGAGAGGAATAGAAAAAGGTATAATATATGTTTGTCCTTTATATATTTATCGCATATATTAATTCTCAAGATATTCTATTATAATTCTGTTTGTCTGTGTGTGTTTTTTTTTCCAAACAGATAAACTAGAGGTCAATTCATACAAGAGATTTGGTCAAAATTAAAAAGAGGCTCAAGGTCATTATGCAAATGTAAACAAAAGGTATATATATAACTCAGCTGATTTCTTTATAGTGTTGTAAATTTTACACGTTTATCTAGTCATATGTAGGGTTCTTTTTAATAGCAAGGAGAAGTCGTGAATTTCTCGAACTTATTTTTAAAAAAGAGAATAAGGACCGAGAAACAAGACAAAACAATCCGTACAATGCTGCAAAAGAAATCCAAATCTCGAATTTGCCTTCAAGCTACAGATAACATTTTAAAAGCTGCCTTCTCGCTTCGGATTTTTTTTTAAGTTCGATTGTTGTTTCGGCCACCGTCACTTTTGTACACACATTGTAGACCCTGACTTTTAAAATTTGAAAATACTTCATTTATTCTTTTTTAATATCAATTTTTCGAGAAATTAATAATATTCGTGGTTTTTTATTATTTGTTTAATTTATCTTCCATGCGTGCAAAGCTTCAACTTTACCGACACCTTGTTTGGCAAGATTATTTAGAAATATTTCCATTTTAAAAAATTGGCTATCTTTATTATATTAAGTCTGATATTTAGCACCTAAAGGCATTATTTACATTTGTTTGGCAGTATTTCTTTATATACAAGGAAAGAACGTGTATATAAAGAAATTTCATCGTCGCTTCTTTATATCATTCTTTAAGGGGAGTATGCTAAATCTAAACTGTTGAATTACACGGCGAGGACGAACCACTTGATCGAATCTAGCAATTCAGGCCCTTATAGGAGCCATTCACTAGCCAGTGGCGGAGGAATTCATATTTTTGATGGGAGTGGCCCAAGGCACCGTAATGGTGGAGGAGGGGGGGG
>KZ651236.1:343407-371293 GCA_001010745.2 Gerris buenoi
TTGCTAAAGCAATTTCCCGTCTTAAAGTCTTATTTTCCAATCCATCTACGAATGATTGCAGCTGCAAAACATCCAACGTCTCCTTAAGTAGGTCAGGGTATGATAACTTCACTAGCCTTTCTATTTGTGTAGCATATTCAACCAAGTGTTCTCCTTTTTCTTGGACTCGCAATTTAAGCTGAGCTCGATAAATTTGTGAGTTTTCACTATTTCCGAACCGTGCTTTGAGAGCTCCTATTACAACAGATAGTTCCATTCTCTCTTCTTGTGAGAGATTACTCAAAACTGTGAGTGCAACTCCCCTCAGAGCACCAACGAGAGAACCCAACTTTTCTTTCTCTGACCAGCCACTTAGTTCTGCTATAGTCGTAAACTGGGCCTCAAAGTCCTCCCACAGTATTGTACCATCGTAGGGGCTAACTTTTAATTTCAAAAATTTGGTTTGACTAGTTGTAATCATATTTTCATCTGTCATGTCACCGCTGACCATTAACTTCTTTGTTTTATTTACAGGGATGAATTTAATTTCAGGCTTACAGCTGGACGACATTTCTTCACAGATAATTTTGATTTCTTCCTTCATTTTATTTTCTAAACTTAATTTAATTTCTTGACATTGCTGTACCATCTCCTGATACATAACTTTAAGCTCATTTCTCAAATCACCGTGTGAATCCTCATCTACGGGAGTTGAAGACCTTTTCTTTCTACCCCTTTTCGACATTATTAAGTAACTAATAATAAAAAAATTAAATTGTAAACTTAAATACCTTCTCTTGACTGATTAGATCCCACTTCTGACACCACTGTTACGTATTTAAGATACAAGAATATTAACTATAATTGAACATACATATATATTGAACACATCAGAAAGATAACTCAAATCTATATCAAAACAAAATGACATCGACACATTGTCAACAAATCTTGACACGTTACAGTACCTTTTTCATTAAAGCTATTTTATTACCCTTCTTAAACAGCTCACCCTCCAATTTACTAAAGATTAAGATAGTCCCCTTTAAGTTATAATTATGCTCTAAATAACATAATAATTAACCTCATTTTACGTGTAAATATTAATAACAATGAATCTGTACATTTTAAACAAATAAATTTATATTTACTTAATATAATAAGGGATTAAATTAAATTAAATTAATTATCACAAGGAAAAAACAAAATGAAGTTAAGATAAAAAACAACGCAGGTGTAAATCATTGCCGCTATCAGAGACACTGAAGTTTGGCCATGCCCAAGCAGTATTATTCCACTACTACTCATAATGCCCATTCATAATTTATTTATTATCAACCTAGATATATTTACTCCTAGATATCATTATTCATACTAGAAATATTTCTTGTACTGCCATAGCTTGTTCATAATAAGATATTAAAAGATATGATTCACCTTAGCCTAAACATTAATTAGAAAACCAAAAACTTCACTAAATTTAAATGAAACAATGGAGATGTGAGATAATTCTGCAAAAGGCAACCAAAATATTAAACATCATTTGAAAAAGGCAACCAAAATATTAAACATCCATTCTCAGACAGTAATAGACCAAATATAGTAAATATTAAGGTTCTACCGCCCTTTGAGGTTAGAAAAAACATTAAAATTAAAATTTTATTGCTTTTAAGTAACATCAAAAATCTATGTACAGGCTTCATTCCTAATTTTAATTCTGCACAATTTGAGCCCAATTTCATGACACTACTACAATAAATTGGACAACTATTTGAATACAACGTGATTTATCGTATTGAAATGGTGCCTGCACTATTTATAAAATGAAGTTGAAATAAGGTCAAATTGTGCAGAATTAAAAGTGGGAAACCTGTACTTAGATTTTTGATATCTTGCTTGGAACCAATAAAATTTTAATTTGACTGTTTTGCTAACCTCAAAGGGCGGCAGAGCCTTAAAGGAGAATAAAAATACCATAGCTGAATTACACTATTTTAAATATTTTCATTTTGAGCATCCAGCCTAATATGTCCTACAACTGTCCCAGTCCCAACTGGATATAATATGAATGTATCGTTCATCGGATCAGGATCAGCCAAAAGTTGTCCAGAAGGAAACTAGTATCCACAGGATGTGCCAAGAGACTGGTCCAATAAATATCCTACGGAAGTTGTGTTGCCAATACGTCGTGTCAGAGAGGTTACATAAAGGTGACAAAGGTTGCTGTGACGTCATGCACCCTGAACTATTGTTCGTCTGGTAATCCTTCTTCTGGCTCATAATATAAGATTGTTTACTAGTGTTCTGTATGCATTTCATAGTTTTTTCCTCTTTTTATTCTATTATAATCTTTTTTAACCGTTTTTAACCTTATCATATATTAGTATCATTATTAATAAGCCAACAAAAGTATACATGATAGATAATAAAACAAATAATTCTCACATATAACTCAAATAAGATGTAAAATAACTACTTACGGATGTGCTCTTTTTACTCTATTAAAAACTTTTAACTGTTTTTAACCTTATCATATATCAGTAACATTATCAATAAGCCAACAAATGTATACATTATAGGTGGTAAAACAAATAATTCTCACAAATAACTCAAATAAAATGTAAAATAACTTACTTACAGATGTTCTCTTTTTACTCTATTAAGCTTTTTTAACTGTTTTTAACCTCATCTCATATCAGTAACATCATTTAACATGTATACATTACATACAAATGATAAAACAAATAATTGATTATAAAATAATAATAAAATAAAATAGCACTGATAAAACCCAGTCGTATATCCAATGTTATTAGCCAGCCAGGGGCGTAGCTATCGGGCCGCAGCGCCCGAATTGGAGAAGAAAAAATAGGTAGAATTTCAAAAAGAGAGTAATTAAAAAAAAAAGAAAAAAAGTAGTAATAATAAAATAAACAGACGACCTATTTAGTAAATCAAAAGAGTTAATTGATCAATACAAGAATGATTTGGCTGACACATTCCCTCAAGAACAAGAAATAATAAGTTTTATATGAATAATGAACTATCACATTAAACACGCTCAAAATATTATAGAGATTTGTCTAAAATAGTGATTTGTGACAGTTTAACTTTCAAGCATGTTTAAGTTAAGCATTTACTTTATTCCTTACTTTACCCGTTATTGAAGCATCAGCTGAACGATCCTTTTTAAAGCTTTAATGATTAAAAACGGCTATGGAGCTTAATGTCGCAAGAACATTTGACTGGAATTGCAATCTGAAGCATCTAGGTTAAAACGACGGACATTGGATTTTAACGATATAATTGATCTCATCTGTCTGTGCAGACGTCTGGAGCCTAAACTACTGGGCCTACCAAAAAAAAGAGAAATTTGGCATTCCATGTCCAGAAAAATTATTTCCCAAGGAGAAATTGAGAAATTAATAATAATAATAGCTCCAGATTTGGGGACGATGCCCCTCAAAAACTGAAAAAATAATAAAATAAAATTATTCTCAAAAACGATTCCTACGATTTTGATAAAATAATTCTCAAATTTAGTCCATTTAAATACGAATCAAACGGGAAAAGCCGTTTTCCCCAGACAAATCTAGTTTTAGAGAAAATAGCTTTAAACATGGAGAGAGGGAGGCTGGGTTCGATTCCCCGTCAAGAGAAGTTATTTTTATTATAAATTTCGATGACTATTTTGACCTAGATTATTTTAATTTTATTACTCGTTCCTTTAATAAAAATTAGTCTCCTATTATTTTTTTCTTTAAGCAAATTGATATTGCTTACCGGAGGTAACGGAAGCTAAGTGATCATTCTGAAAAACGAAAAACTTCAGGTCTCAGATTTAAAAAATTCCAAGACAGAAATCTGTTTCTGACATATCTTAATAACTACTTTATTGAAAATTGGATGGTAGTTCAGAATTATCCCATTATTGGTCCCATATAAGTTTTAACCTTCAGCGCCCATTCGTTTCTCTTCCACATGCGCACAAACATACCTTTATTTACACTTATATCTTCAAAAGTACCCAACTAATATTTATGAAATTTTGATGGTTCATTGAAAGTAGCCTAGAGATAGCCCCAGATTAATTTCAACCGTCTGCACTCTTTAAATTTTTCCAAATTGAGACTTTTATTCATGTGAAAAGTACTCTGCAAATTAGTGTGGCACATAGCTTCCTCACGCTCTGTAGTACACATAGAAAAGATAAGTTTGAGAAATAAAAATACCTCGATAAAAATAATCAAAAAGTTGGAATGGCGTGGCACTGATCCAGTAAATATTTAATAACATTGGTTCTTGAAGGCAGAAATCCGTTTAAGACATCAGGGAACATTTTTAGTTTCGTGTCGGTCCGTCGTGTCGGTCTGTCGTTCAATTCTTGATTTTGATGAAATTTGGATGGTAGGTCATTGTTGGTCCCATACATTTGATTTTCTTCCACATGCGCATAAACGTACATTTATTTACTCCTACTCCTATAGCTTCAAATGTAGGTACTTGTCTGATTTGAATGAAACTTTTATAGTTCATCGAAAGTAGCCCGCAGATAGCCCTAGATTAATTTAAACCGTATGCGCTCTTTAACTTCTGCTAAATTAGTTCTTAAATTTACGTAAAAAACCCAACAATTTTGACAGAATAAAAAAAAAAGGAGAAACTAACAAATTAGACAATACTGCCCTATAAAAATATAAAATCAATAAAGTACGTGATAGGATGCGTGGAAGCTATGTGCCACAGCAATTGGCAGTCTATTTTTTGTAGTATTTTCTTAAGATTATCTAGGCCACTTATTTGCTTCTTACTGTTACAACTCCCTTTTACTCGACAATAATAACCTATTTACATTATTAAGTAAAGGGCGCTTTATTAAGTAAGGGAAGGGGCATATTTATTATCTTGCAGGCGGGCGCAATCAGAGCTAGCTACGCCACTGTAGCCAGCTAACCTAACAACCAGCGGCGTAGCTATCGGGCCGCAGAGCCCGCGGCCTCGGGCAGGCGCAAAATTGGAGAAGAAAAAAATAGGGAGAGTTTGAAAAAGAGAGAAAGTGGAAAAAAAAAAAATAAATAAAGTAGTAATAAAAAAAAATAAATAAATAGACGACCTGTTTAGTAAATCAAAAGAGTTAATTGATCAATACATGAATGATTTGGCGGACACATTCCCTCAAGAATAATAAACTATCACATTTAACACGCTCAAAATATTACAGAGATTTGTCTAAAATAGTGATTTGTAAAGGCCGGAATACACGGCGACACTTTTGTTGCTAGATTGGGTGTCTAGATTGAGTGTCGCAGTGGAGACACCACCGAGAGTGGACGCTCCTACCCACTCCGGTCTAGCTAGTTGCGCTCTTGGTGTTTGTTTTCCTCGTGTAGACACCTGTCAGTTTGCTCTCGCACTCGGTCTAGGCTAGTTTCAGCTAGGTGAAGCCTTTTGCTAGAGCAAGCATGACCAATACCTCAGCCGGGCAATGCGTGTGGACGACGGAGGAGACGTAGATTATTAGACAAACGGGACACCGTGTAGACAGGTCGGACACTGGTCTAGGAACTTTATTCAAGGTCACACTCTGAGAGCACTCTCGGACACCAGTCTAGCCAAATTTTGGCTCTCCGTGTAGACAGATCGGACACCGCTCTCGCTAGACTCTCTCGCTCTAAGTGTCGCCGTGTATTCCGGCCTTAACAATTCAACTCTTAAGTATGTTCAGAATTTATTTTATTCATTACCTACTTTATCCGTTACTGCAGCATCAGCTGAACGATCCTTTTCAAAGCTTCAATTATTAAAAACTTGGCTACGGAGCTCAATGTCTCAAGAACGTTTGCCTGGACTTGCAATCTTAAGCCTGGTTCACACGATGACACTAAATGTCGCGACATTAGTGTCATCGTGTCAACGAGGCTTTAAATAGGTTGAAACAGCAGACATTGGATTTTTACGATGCACATATTACAGCGCGTCAAAAAACAAACTTTTCTTAAATTTTAAAGGCCTTTTATTTTTATAAATTTTTAATTTTTTACTTCTCATATAAAGAAAAAGTATTGTGATGGCCTGAAAATTCGATTTTGAGTTTTTATGAATTTAAACGTTTTGAGGCCCCTGGGACCAAAAATGTGTTTTTTAAAAACGCCTGGAGCCTAAACTACTGGGCCAATTTTGACGAAATTTGGCATACATGTCCAGAAAAATTATATCCTAAGAAGAAATCGAGAAATGAATTATAGCTCCAAATTTGGGGGCGCTACCCCTCAACAAATCATAAAATTATTTCTCGAAAACGGTTCCGACGATTTTGATAAAATAATTCTCAAATTTAGTCCAACACACAAAGGGAGGCTGGGTTCGATTCCCCGTCGAGGGGAAATTATTTTTATTATAAATTTCGATGATACGTTCACAATTAATTAAATGTATCTACGAAAACTAATAAATGGTAAACACTGAGCTGAGTAATTATGAACTCGTGTATGAGAAAGTTTCTCTGAGTTATCTCGGACCGATATTTTATGCATATTTTAGCTATTAATTTAATTTTTTTGAAGTTTGTTATCTACACCGAATTTTTATTTATTTATTTTTTATTATTATCTTAAACTTATGCTTTATTTTAATTCTATTTAGACCTATATTATTTTAATTTCATTACTCGTTCCTTTAATAAAAATTAGTTTCCTATAATATCTTTATTAAAGCACATTGATATTGCTTCCGAGCTTACCAAAGGTAACGGAGGCTATGTGATCGTGCTGAAGAATGAAAAACTTTTAGGTCTCCGATTCACAAATTCCAAGACAGAAATCCGTTTCAGAAATCAGGAAACATTTTTGATTCCGTGTCGGTCAGTCATTCAATTTTTGCGAACCAACATATCTTAAAACCTATACACGTTTGATTTTGATGAAATTTGGAGTTAGGTCCAATAATCATTATTAGGTCATAATTAGCCCATTGTTGGCCCCATAAAAGTTTCAACCATCTGCACCTATTGTTTCTCTTTCACATAGGCACAAACATATTTACACAATTGCACAAACATTTATTTACTCTTATAGCTTTAAAATTACCTATCAAATTTGAATGAAACTTTTATAGTTCATCGAAAGTAGCCCGCAGATGGTCCTAGATTAATTTGAACCGACTACGCTCTTTACCATGTGCTAAATTGATACTTGAATTTATATAAAAAACCCAAACAATTTTGACAGATTAAAAAACGGGGGAAACAAACAATTAGACAAAATTGGCCTGTAAAAGTATAATTCAATAAAGTACATGATAGGATGCGACACCAATTGGCAGTCTATTTTTTTAAGTATTTCCTTAAGATTGCCAAAGCTACTTAATTGATTCTTACTGTTACAACTTACTTTTACTCAACAATAATACCTATCTATTTACATTATTAAGAAAGTTAATTAAGTAAAGGTTAATTAAGTTAATTAAGTAAATTAAGGAAAGTTAATTAAGTAAAGGGCGCTTTATTAGGTAAGGAGCGCATTTTTTTATCTTGCGGGCGGGCGCTATCAGAGCTAGCTACGCCACTGCTAACAACACACACTTTTTTACGTAAGTGACGTCACACCAGCCGTCACACTTCCCCGGCATATACATCAACGCACAATTTTGATTAGATTACACTTCGAAATTTAAATATATTTAAAAGATTACGACCTTTGTCTTTAATGTTAATTAATACATAGGTATATAAATATCTCACAATAGTGATAAGAATATATGCAAATGAAAATAAAGCGAGTTTTAAAAGTAGTTGATGGGTTTTAAATAAATAAAAAACTTCATACCAATGATGACCGATCATATTTTCTTAATTAGAGGGCCAGAGCTTCAGTTCAATTCTACATGGAGAAAGATTTAGCTATGATGAAGCTTCATAAAATATTAATACCAAGTTATACATTAGAAAATGATAGATTTAAAATTATAAACTAAATTGAAAGAGAAACAAATGAAAAAGAAAGAAGAAAGCAACTAAATAAGATTCAAAATTTTATAATAAAGCTTAAGGCTCTGTTATAATCAGTGTGACAACTGTAAAATTCATAAGTTAAATTAAAGTAAATAATTCTAAACAGAGATTTAAAAACCATCTATCTCCATCCCTGAGAATTAACTTTTTTAGAAATGTAAATCTATGTTCTTTATAATGGATTTTCAAATAATCTCATTGAACTTGTTAAAAATATGCCTATTAATTATTTTAATCTTACGTTAGAGTCATTCTATAAATATCATTGACATTGTCCATTATGGGGGTGCTCAACAAAAGTATAAGCTATTCTATGCAGATTTAGTTGAAATAATCTTAAAGATTCGACTTTATTTGTTAAAATTTTAATTGTACAATCCTTTTACCGCAAGAGCAAAATTTGGAATTGTAGTGAGAGCATGATGAAATATGTACAAGATTATTTTGGGTCCAAAAAATTTGTGTGAAATTATCTTTTAGTTAAACCTGAAAATTACCTTCTTAATTGAGAATTCAAGTCGATTTTGATTCTACAAAACATTTGTTTAGTTTGTCTTTTCCGTATTTTTCTTTTATTATAAGTGTTCTGTGCTTCAATATATTTAAAATGATTCTCCAAGAATTCCAGGCGATTGTTATGGCTGCTGGTAAAGGTTCTAGGATGACAGAATTAACTGCCAGACGTCCTAAGTGTCTTTTACCAATTGGAAATTTGCCCATGCTTTGGTATCCTCTTAATTTGCTGGAAAGATCGAATTTTCAAGGTAGTTTAGTAATTTAAATGCAATAAATATACGTGGTTAAAGATTCTTGACAGTATTATTCATGAGGTTATAAAAGAAATGTCTGTGGGTATAACAATATGTTCGTAAACAAATACTGTTTCCTACATTTTGGAAGGTAACATATGATCTAAATCTTATGAAAACTTTGATTTTTAATCTAAATCGCAATGTCCTAATTGACCCTGGTGCCTTGATGCTTGTCAAGCAACGGAATATCATTATAGAAACATCAGATATAATAACAATCAGAAAGATAAAACGTGTAAATATATTTAAGTACTTAATACCTACCTGTACAGACGGTACCTCCATAATATGTAGGTGAGACATGTTCTAAAAGGCCTGTTTTCAAGAAGAATTGATCATTTAATCCTGATTCAGAATAAAAGTGCCTTCATGAATAAATATGATTAAATTCCAGTAAAAGCCATATTTACCATGGTAAAAACATTTGAAAACAGTGTTCTTATGTGGTTTTCAATTGATTTTTAATCTTTTTCAATCCCCCATTAACCTTCTGCTGGGCCCGCCATCTAGAGTCTCAATACCGGGCGCGCGCGGTACTCAGTTCTGACTTTCTTTAACTCTCTTTAAAGCAGTATATTTTTTATTTAGAGGTAAATTAACAATAACTTACAACTAATTGCCCTTCTTTAATACAAAAATTATACTTTTTTAATATAAAAATTAAAATTTAAGACATTACTATTTTAAAATAAAAAAAATAAAGAATTTAAAAATTCTGATCCAATCTTCAGGATTAGTGTATTTTTTTCTCTTGACCCCTAGAAGATACATTTTGAATAAAAAATGTTATAGCTAAATAATAAACCCCCATCCCCTTGGTACCCTCTCCCTTTTATAAGAGGGGGGGGTGTATAAATAATAATGAAAACTAATATTAAATCAACACTTATATAAGAAAATTGCAAATAATTGTTGGTCTTTAGGAATAAAAAAAACTTACATTTCTGGGTGCAAACGGCACTGAGTTCCGCAATGTAGAGGTAGGACAGATTAATTCCCGATATCACAATAAAAAGCACTAATAAACACCTGCTAGCTATCTCTTACTCCCTAGAAGGGTTTAAAAAAGGAATACTGATAAGCCTCCTCGACCTTGAACCTACCAGTTGCGTTTTATATTTAAAAATCTATGTTTGCGGTACTGAGTGCCGTCGCGCAGAAGGTTAAAACAGTTAAAGATTACACCAAATAGATAGAAAAAGTGTTGCCCTACATCTCAGTCCTGTGATCCATCAGGTGTTGGTTTTTATCGTTTGTGATTAAATAAAGTAAAGGATTGTGCAGAACTGGATGCTTTTTTTCTAAACACAATGATCCAAACAAAAAGAACTGACCTGCAACCACAAATTTAGGCTTTTTTCACCCCCAAACCTATCAATACAATAACAATACCAAAATTTCAATAATAACAAAGATTTATTTACAGCATTATGCTATGTATTCCTTTTCAGATGTTTTAATAGTAGTGTGTGAAACTGCAAAGAATGAAGTTCTCTCTGCATTAGAAAAACTCAGCTTAAAAATTCGCTATGAACTAGTTGGCATACCAGCCGGTGAGGATTGGGGTACTGCAGATTCTCTTAGACACCTGGAGGAGACTAACAAAATCAAGGTACTGATAAACCAACCAGTTAATTATTAAAGATTTGAATGCAGTAGTTTTTCGTTCATTGTTCTAAGACATCAGATTTAATCTATTAATCTTCAATTTTTAAGTTTTTTGGTAGTATTCATACTACGGAAAGTTTAAATTTTAATTTTAAATCAAATTATACACTACACTGGAAATGTAGAGGCCCGTGGTTCAAGTCCCGGCGTTGGAGTCTATTTTTCTCTGTCTTTCTCCCAGTGTTAATAATCTATTAATCTTCTATATGGGAAGTTCAGGTACCTTAAGCTACATTTAGACGATAAACGTGGCTGTCATCCAAGTTCATATTCAAGTTGACATCATTTAATTCAGACATTGCTTTTTACAAAGTTATCAACACAATCTACAGTTTCTTCAAGTTTTTGGTTTTAAAATAAGTGCAGAATTGCTATACCTTGTTATTATCATTAATTATGTTAAGAAGAGACTCGTCTCACATGAAATTTTTATTTTACTCCAACCTGTGGAACAACATCAAATTACAACCACCAAGCTATCAACATTGACTTCTACTTAGCATATTGACAACAAGACACCAAGTTGATCGTTTAAATCGGCCTTTAGGCACTTGCCCCCAGTACAATTCCAAGGAGAGTGTAATTTTTAATGTGATGCCACCTGTCAGTTCCTTCCCACCCTTATCAGTTATCATATCAGTGTTATCAAGCATCCAAGAAAAGGAAACCTCCCTTTTTTTAGGCCATTATCAAACAATGATTGAATAGTCGTCTAAACAAGTATAAGATTCTGTGTAAAGTATAAAATGTTAATAATTTTAATTTTTCACCAAAATAGATTTTTTTTTATAACCAAAAAAAAATGATCCAGCTGACAGATTAATGAAACCTAATAATAATCAGGTGTATATTGGAGATGAATTATTTTATCCAATTGTGGTATTTTCTTCGGTGAATTTTTGCCTTCATTTTTGATCATTATTTGATAAATAACTATTATGCTGTTATAGAGTGATGTACTTGTGCTGCCTTGTGACTTGCTGACAGATGTTAGTCTGACACCACTACTAGATCTTTACAGGCAGCATTCTGCTTCTCTTTGTGCCTTATTTGTTGGCAAACAGAACACTTCTAATGTTACTTTGCCTACACCTGGACCCACATCTAAAGATAAAGCAGGTTAGTTTTAAAAAAAATGTATATATATTTGCATAAAGTAGTTTTAATGAAGACTCTTTTTTAATTATGAGGAAACAGTTAATTTTTCAACCAAAACTACTTACTTACTCCATGGTTCTATGGTCCTTGAAGGGCCTTGGTCTCCTTAATGACTTCTGCCCATTCTACTCTGTTCTGTGCCTTCGTCCTCTAGCATCAGACTCCCATACAATGTCTAGCCTAGCCACCTCTTCCTCAGCCTACCTCTCTTCTTTTGCATACTTTTTTAACTGGGTTTTCCTCATCCAACTAAAACTACTTCCCGGTGCGGGGGTGTATTTTTCTCTGTATGTCTCCCGTAGTTATTGATAATTGTAATTTGGATTATTTAAAATTTAATCTTTCCGTAGTAATAAAACTACCAAAAATTTAAAAATTGTAAAACTACTATTATTTAAACCACCTTCGATCCACTTCTTCACATCATACCTTCATTATGAGTCATATCATCATTAACAGCAGAAAGAGCTACTATATTTTACTGATTTTAGCTGTAAAAATTATGTTGGAAGCTCAATTTTACTTACATAATTTGAAATTAATTATTTCTTGATCTTATTACCAGTGATGTAGCTGCCCCCCTCGCCAAAGAAAATTGAGGAAAAAAACATTGGTTCAAAGGTAGAAATTTCATGTGTTATTATTTTTTTAAATGGGGGGCCCACCTACAATGCAGTCCCGCACTGCTTATTACTTACCTCAGAATTTGTATGCGTTATCTTTGCGTTATCTCACTTTTCGGATGGTGATAACTATTAACAGAGATAGACTTCCCTTTCAAATACTAAATAATCTCATAGAATTGGATTCTAGGATAAAAATTATTCCTCAGTTAAATTGGGCTACACAATAAAGTTGATAGAATTCTACCCCTAAATAAATATTATTATATCACTTTGAATTACAACCTGTTTAGAGATGATGTTAGTTGGGTATGCAATAGTTTGTATGCAATAATATTCAGGGATATTTCTGAATTCTCTTTAAAAAAATACCTTGATTTAAAAACTAAAATTTAAAGGAGTCTTTTAGTCAAATAAGGCATGAAAATTCTAGAATAAAAAGTTATATATTTATAGAAGAATAAAGATATTTGGCATGAATAAGTACTGCCTTGCTTGTAATGGCTCCTTACGCTAGTTTCATCATATTTTGTTTGACTGCTTCATGTTTTCTGATCTTAGATCCAAATCTCTTATAAACTCTTTTCATTACATCTTTCTTCTTTTACCTAATCTTACTAGTAATAAAAATTGATATTATGTTATTTTAATTACTTTGTATATCTCCTCTCTCTAGTGATATGTTTAAATATTGTAGTTTCATTCAAGAATATGTGTATTATTATTTGTACAAAAAAGAGAGAGGTCTGCACACCTCCTCCTTCAAAAGATAATTATTAACTCAAGTAAAAATATTATTATTATATGTTTGATATTTGTTTGTTTAGAGCGAGATTTTGTTGGTATAGAGCCATCTACAGACAGGCTAGTGTTCATAGCTTCCGCATCAGATTACGAAGAATCATTATCTATGTCTCGGAGTTTAATGCACAGATATGGTCGCATATCTCTTCATACTCATCTTACGGATGCTCACGTATACCTTATAAACAAGTGGCTTTGTCAGTATCTCACTATAAACAGGTAATTTTAACCAATTTTAAAGGCTCCGTGTAGGGACTCAATCTCTTAAGGCACTCAATCTTATCTTACACCCCTAAATTAATAAACATATTGTTCATGAAATTCATAAGGCCTTGATAATTCATCTCTAAATTTTCTCAGTTTACCTACTTTTACCATGGAACCTTTATTCTTTTTATATTTAAAACACTTTTAACCAGGTCTTTTAAAAGTGCAGACAGACTCTGAACCAAAAATGTTCCCTGATGTCTGAAACGGATTTCTGTCTTGGAATTTTTGAAATCGGAGACATTAAATATTCTTGTTCTTCAGAACGACCATATAGCTTATTTTACCTTCGGTAAGCTCGGAAGCAATAACATGTTAAATGTTTCTTATACTCAAGAGTTTTAAAACTTTTGTCCGGCCAGTACTTCTTTAACCTGATCTTTTGATAATTTAGTGTTTATTTTTTGTAGGTCCCTGAGCACATTGAAAGGAGAAGTACTTCCTCACGTTGTAAAAAGGCATATTTTGAAGAATAATAAACCTAAGGCTGATATGGAAAAAGCATCTTTGGTTGCTTTAGATCCCAAAAACGGTGAGTTCAATACTCTATTGCTAGCTTACTTTGGAAACTGGAGGTTATGGGTTCGATTCCTGACTCCGGAAGCGATTTTTTTCTGTGATGATGATATCTAGTGTTCTATTCTTGTTTGTTTTAGATATAAGTGAGTTTTCTCAAGAGAGTGTTCAGAATGTGATGGTTAGAAACCTGTCTACTTATACTGACAGGAGGTGTCATCCGGCATATAATGGAGACTCTATCAGGTGTTATGCTTATTTAGCTGATCAAGGTTCTTACCTGATAAGAGCTAATACTTTGCAGCACTACACCAGAGCCAATAGGGAGGTAAGTTCTATTTAAAGAAATAAAAACAGAGTATTTTAAGTTTTAAATTAGCCTTATAGATTTTTATTGTGTTTATTTTAAAACCTCATTTAATTTATTATTTACAGATCAGTGACTTTTGGAAGAAAATTCCTGATAGCAAGGAGATCCCTGTTCACTCCATTGGAGAGAAAGATGGCTGTATTATTATATCAGATAGGGCTCATATAGACGAGAGAACAACTATTATCTCCAGCATAATAGGACCGGCAGCCAATGTCTCAACAAAAACAAGAGTGGCTCATTCACTGGTCATGAATGGAGCTAAAATTGGAGAGAGGTACAGACATTTTTCTACTTAAAACAGAGATTCAAAAATACAATTTGAACTAAACTTATCATGATCTATTTATTTGCATTCCATAACGGAGTAAAGAAACATTGTTACATATGTATGTATTTTTCTTGCACCAAATTTTCCAAAACAAATCTAACATCTCTTTTCTGAGATAATAGCATACAAAGATACAGAAGAGGATTTGGAAGACAAGGCAACTCTAGACCAGGAAGTTTTCTGAATTAAACCAATTTTTGACGCTCTCAACTCTTTTGCCGCTTTGTCCGTCAATAAATGTTTTATTTTGTGTCAAAAAATGCCGATGATTTGTACCCTTTTATAGAAATATACTTCTATAATTATGCATGCAAAGAGTTCAGTTAATTTGTATTGGGGTCAATCATCTACATAAAAAGGACGCCTTGCTGCAATTTAGCCTTCCTAACCCGTTAATTAGTATTTCTCAACTCAGCAGAGAAAGGGTTAATATTGGTTGTAAAGTTTTTCTCAATTTAATATTGATTTTTATTTTTATAGGTGTATCATTGAGAATTGTATAATATGTGAAGAATCAGTTATCGAGGATGGGTGTAATATTAAAGATTGTCTTGTCGGAAGTCAACACTTGGTCACCTCTGGAAGTAAGTTATCTTTAATATATAATTTTAAAATAAGAAGGGTAATAACAGGTAGAAATTCACTCCGCCACTATCTACAATTAATGTTAAGCATTCACTTTCACATTTTTAAAGTAGTGGTTGGTTGGAACAATTTAACATTTTAAGTTGTTCCAGTCAATTATTGTTCTGTAATTATTACTAACTTGGTAGCATTTTAATGTGAATAGGTCTAAAACTATTTCTAAAAAGCAGAGCAAAGTACTGTGAATTATTGTAATCAGCTTATTTTAAGTGGTAGGTTTTCTCATTGTCACATTGGTCCTAACTTAAGAACTCCTTTCTTATTCTGATATTTATTTTTGTTTTACTTTTTTTTGTCGAAAACCCTATCAGTTAATCATCTATGCTTCTAGTTCTAATGTAATTATTATTATTTTACAATAATAAAATATAATTACAGATATTCATAAAAGAAAGTTAATATATTCAGGAGCTCTGTAAAAATGATTATCTGCATAATATCTTCTGATATTAAGACTCTAGAAAGAAACTTTTAAATTATACTAATTTTTATATTTTAAAAATTTGTTAATTATTTCATATTTGTTTTCAGGTAAACACTGTAAAGAAGTTTTAACTGATATAGAACGTCTCATGGAGATTTAATTAAAAAATTAATAATTTGTTTATAATTATTGTAGTTATTTTAAGAATAATATAATTATTTTATAACAAAATTTAGATGTGTTTCAATGATTTTTTTTCTCTCTTTCTAAAAAATGATGAAATTTCTTTGCAGATTTTAATTTTATTTGATTTTATATTGATTTAAAATATATATATATATATATATATATACAGCNTAATAATTCTTGAAACCAATATCTATATATATATATATATATATATATATATTGAAACAATAAGATAAAAAGATACATAGTGATGTCTAGCATGAGCCCTGCACAGAGTGTGGGTTGAAAGCTAGTTAATCTTATTTTTATGAACTAATCAACTAAAAAAGTTTCCACAATATTAATTTTATAATGTGTTAAAGTAAATCTTAATTTAGATTTTTGGTTCGAGGGTTAGAACAAATTGGCAACACTGGAGCCTGATTATGATTTTATCTCACTTTCTGATTTTTTCAAGTCATTCAAGACCAAACCATTTTGAAGGTTTACAGTTTACAATTACTTTTATTCTTTCCATTTTTAATATTATGCAAAATTTTACTTCTTATTTCCTCTAGAACTTGTAAGTATAATAAGATAGTATATGTATAAGAATGTTAGTATAGTTAAGAAGATGGATATAACTGTACAAGACTAAGTTATATTGGCAAGCTTTTGAATATGGTTGCCAAGCCTGCAATACGCTATTTTGACCAGATTACTCTTTGAAATTTAGATGTATTGAAAATATTATCCTCCTCTAACTTTAAAGTATCATTATAGCTTATATACACAAAAGTGATTAGGCTCAGGTGGGGTAATTGTGAAAATGGGGTATTAATAACAAAACTGTTAGCCCTCTGAAAGGTTTTTAATTAATAAATTTTAAGTTTTTAATAAATTTTTCACTGAGCCTACCTGAGTAGCAAATGGTCATTCACATTTACCCCTTATCTTAAGGGGAAATTGTGAATTCAAAGGGGTAATTGTGAATAGGCTCCCACCAGTTAATAATCACTACTATAAACACCAAATTTCCATATCATCACATTGCAGTAGTGGTCTGTTCAAGCAGATAACACAAAATGTATCCTTGAATTTATCTAACTAGGGAAACCCAAGTTTGGTTTCTAAGTTGGTTCTAAGTTGGTTTCTACTAAAGCTTAGCCCCAAGTTTTTGTAAAAAACTTAAAAATTTGTTCACAATTACCCCAACTGACCCTATGCCTCTTTTTCACAATAATGATAAGAATAGAATAAACTAGTGTGTTGTGGGATTGGCAACCGTATTCTGAAGCTGTTCAGTGCCTTAAATAGTGAATATATGTTTATTGTCTAAGCCATGTTCTTTTTTTTTTTTTTTACATTTTATTTTAATTTACATTGTAATGATCATTAAAATGAAGAGTAGATTTTCACCTGTGATTGGTTAAATCATTATCAACTTTGTCTATCTCAAAAGCTTGCAAAGGCTGTTATTTGAGGGTTGTACTCTTAACTATACACTACATTCTAGCCGACTCTTAATTGCTCACAGTGTAAACCAGTGCCTGTGTCTTTTACATCTGATCAACACATAATCACTTTACTCATCTATTCAGTGCGAGCATCAGTGCAAAACATGTCTAACCTCTTTGGTGTTTTGAGCTGGTGTGAGGTGAAGTACAATAACACTAACCACTCGGCTACATATGTACCCCATTTTGTTAGATACACCCAAATATGTTCACTGTAGTAAGATAACAACTGCACTTATTTTTTATTTTTAGTATCCTCATTCAGCCATCAGTGTATACAATATATCAGTAATTTACAATAAATAATGATAAAAAAAGAAGTTTTATTTGTGGACAGGCATTAATTTTTTCTATATAAATGATATCTACTCCATTTACACACCCATAGTAATAGTTAGTTTTTCTTACTTATTAATAAACCCTTTTATAATTAAAGGTTGCATAATGATTTTATTTTAAATCAACTTTGGCACACTTTTTGTGTATTAAAGTGATATCTGTTTCCTCACTACTATGCTCTTTACTACAATCATCCTCTTTTAATATCAACTCATCATGATTAACTATTTTCTCCATATTCAATACATATTTATTCCAAGGCATTGTAGTCCAGACGACATAGACTTAAATCAAGGGGGTACCTTGAAAAAATTCCGAATTTAATGAAACTTTGGTACATTGTTAGTGGGTGTCCAATAGTGCTACACCCAATTTTCCGAACAAATAAACCTTGTGCTAACTTGAGGGGGGGGGGTTCAAAAACCACAAAATGTTTGCACTTTTTCCAGTTATATCGAAATATTTCGAAAACAGTTAATTTTAGCGGAAAACTTTTCAATAGTAATTTGTTGAGGATTAAATTTCCTTCAAATTTCACTAGTCAAACTTATTTTTTGACCCCATAGGTACCGAGATACAGGACCTTCAAAAAGTACAAAATTTCTCTAAAAATTTTCCTCTTGCCCTCCTATGTTCATACAATACAGTTTACATGTAGGGTTTGAAAGACCATAAAATATAGTCCAGTCGCCATTTTGACTTCAGGAAAATTCTGAATTTAACGAAACTTTGGTATATTGTTAGTGGGTGTCCTGTAGTGCTACATCCAATTTTTCGAACAAAAAAACCTTGTGCTAACTTGAGGGGGGGTCAAAAACCAGAAAAGTTTTCCAGTTTCTTCAAAATATCTCAAAAACAGTTAATTTTAGCAGAAAACGTGGCAATTTAAATTTGTAGAGAATAAAATTTCCTTCAAATTTCATATGTCAAATTTAATTTTTGACCCCATAGATACCAAGATACAGGGCTTCGAAAAAGTGCAAAATTTCTCAAAATCGTGAAAAACAGCTAAACATACTCGTTTTTCACTTAGGTCAGTCAAATAGTACGCTAGAAATCATTAAAATAACAAACTAGCGGCTAGTTCTGATTTTTCAATTTGTTGTTAGGAGAACTACTAGTAGTTTATATCCAATGTCGCAGCTTCGATAGACCTGTCCTAGCTCCGTAGCATTCGACAAACCAAGAAATTTCTTCACTTCTTGCGGTTTTCTCACTATATCTCGTTAACTAACGTTAACATGATAAAAATCATCAGTTATATCGAAATATTTCGATATAACTGAAAAAAGTGCAAACATTTTGTGGTTTTTGACCCCCCCTCAAGTTAGCACAAGGTTTATTTGTTCGGAAAATTGGGTGTAGCACTATTGGACACCCACTAACAATGTACCAAAGTTTCATTAAATTCGGAATTTTTTCAAGGTCCAAAGTACATGTCGACTGGACTACTGGTTTCAATGATAAATAAAAATGCTTTTATTTTAAATTTGCTTTAACTAAGTACAAATAGTCAGTTACTTTTAATTTTGCCTTTTTCTAACTCCACCATGTATAAGTTGTTAGCATCGTATAATTCGCTGTGTGATTTTATAATTTATATTTAGTAATGAGCAAGGATCTTTGTTCTTACCCAGTGTCTCACGATACCCCACTTCTTTTTTAAATAGTACTCATACTTAATTTCAAAATATGAATTTCCTCTTGATATTCATAGCTCTTCCAACTAATGAATTTTCTCAAAGTGTTTAGAAGAAAAATGTTTTGTCTATATGATGTTGACAATCTTTACATAGAGAAACTTATATTTTCATATTAAATAATAGGTATGTTCCAACTATACCTCAAACTAGTTTCAAACTGTACGACGCATGTGCATTAGCAAAAATACGTTCAAGTGTGGTCCGATGCGCATGCGTCGAACAGTTTCAAACCAGTTTTAAGTGTGGTTGGAACAAACCTCATATTGTTAGAAGTAGGTGTATTATGTGTTGTCTCTTATGTAAGTTTACATGCACAGTGTTTATGCTCATTCTTGGTGCCACTGATTTAAAAATGATCAAATCAGACACGGGGTAATGATAAAAATATATTTAATAAGTTTAAATAATAAATTAATTTAATGACTGTAAATGTGTACACATTTCTCTTTTTTTTTATTTTTTTTTTTTTGGCTTATTTTTAAATTAACATTATTTGTTTACATAGTAAAAATCACAGTCTCAAGTATTAAAAAAACAACCAAGATAACTAAATTTTAAAGTTGCAAATTTCTTAACCATAATTTCATTAATTTTAATTTATTTGACATGAATTATGAATGTTCTGATGTCCATGGGTTTCAGTACAACGGTGTAAGGTGTAGGTAATACGCCATCGTCGTAATCCTGCATCGTTTCAAATGTATTATAATCTGTTGGTTCTTCTTGCCAGGTTAAACGTTTGGATTCAGTTATTTTGAGATCTGCACCGAGCATAACTTCCTGAATGTCTTTCAGTGTCCATAAGGAAAACAAATCCTAAAAGAATAAAATGCACACATTCTTAAACCATAGTTTATTTTTCCATCTGGTTTTTAAGGGTGGAGGGGGTTAGTCCCAATTGACAGCTTAGGTCATTATAGGACGGGATTATCCGGCCACTTTACTTGTCTACACGATGAGAACATCAGTGGGAAACATGTCTCACCTCTCTGGGATTTGAACTCTCCGCAGGGGTTTAGACTTTCGTTTCATAGTCGAAAGCGCTAACCACTCGGCTACACCTGACCCCATTTTGTTATTTAAGAGGAACTCTAAGACCAAGATATTGCAACTTTTTAGCTTGAGTTTTGTGTATTTTGATTACTAGGTTTACTTGATTCGGATAACAAATTAGTAGAGTGTAACAATTAATTTAAAATTATATACATTTGAGTAAAGTAGTGGAATGGGCTTTTAGCGTCATAACAATTATATGAAGCTTCAACTTTTAAATTTAGCTTTGATAAAATCCTTATACGTTTCTTCTGTGATGAAGAACGTTTATTTTTTTTTTTTTATGATGACTACCCTGCACTTATACAATTATCTAATTACTATAATTATTTAAGATAAAAATTTTTATGCTATGAGGAAAAAATTAAGAGAATAAATTACCTTAAGATCAACAGTGACAGGTTTGGATAGCTGAGGATCATCCATCAAAGCCATGATGTGTTCCAATCTTAGAAGGAAAGATGAATCTTTCCATGGTTCCAGGGTCAATATCTGAACATTATCTGGAAGAGCTTTTGTAAGAGCGCTGAACTAAAAACAAAAAAAAAATTGTATTGATCTGATTAATAAGTTTAAATAGAAGGCTGTAAAATGTTTAATACAAAATGAAATTAGGTAGTTTTAACATTAGATAAAATAAGATTTGACGGTATGGGAAAAATCTCAGGGAATTATTGAGACCTCAATTTTTTTAGCTTCATGTCAGTTGGTCTAACTAAATTAACTAGTGCATTATTAGTGCATCCCACCCTTTTAATAACTATTTCTGGCATCATCCAGGTTGGCTAAATGAGATGTATAGACTAGTGTCAAGTCTATTATTCTATCTAAAATACTATTACAAAGTAAAACATTCATTACATTATAAAAGTTGGTCGCTATTTATTGACCTTATAAAATTATTTTTTCCAAAAATAATACCACCTGTTTACATTTTGCAGATGTTCCTTTAACAATAATTTCTAATAAAGGTATTCTCAATTGACAATGTTATGACTCACTTCCATTTTGTACAAGTTCTGCCATGTTGAGAATGGTATTCCCTGTGTAGGTGAGATGAAGGTCCAGGCGTCTAGAACTCTATTCTGTACTAGTTTCCTTACATCAGCCAAATTGCCTTGACTGACAAAGTGAGATCCAAGAGCTACCAGACCTTCACCAAAGGCTGTCTCGTTCAATGCTTCTCCAACACCAAATGCATCATCGTGTAACAACCTTCTATGGACCTGGAACACAATGTTTAACAAATGTGTAAGTAATCTATAAATTTTATTGATATTCGATCAAAGAGCAACGAAAGAAAGATTATCTACCTGCTTTTTTGCACATAAATTGTGACAATATGACTTTGAGTTGAGTCTTCAAATTTGGCATTTTTGAGATATTAAAGTCAAATTGTTCAGAAAAAAATTCTATATTAACCTAGTCAACTTATTTTAAAATACTCTGCCAATTAGTGTGGCACATAGATTTCTATGCTAAAATTTAATGATTTTATGCTTTTAAAACCTATTATTATCCATTTTGTTTAATTTTCCCCCCGTTTTTTAAATCTCTCACTTTTTTTTGAATTTTTACATTAATTAAAGTATCAATTTAGCAAAATTTAAGGAGTGCAGACAGTTGAAATTAATCTGGGGCTATCTAAAGGCTACTTTCAACGAACCATCAAAATTTCAAGTTAACTAGTGTTTTTTAAGAATAAGAGAGAATTGTGGACTATCTTAATTAGATTAATAAGAAGAATATCCACTTAATTACTTTGTACAAACATGAAACATATATGTAGGTATATAGCTTCATCTCTGCCTTCCACACTATCTTAAAACATATTAAACATACCATAAGTTCGAGTTGTCCTTCATCCAAACTGGATCCACCCTGAGCTCTATCAGTGACCAATGAAAGCCGGGAGTTACTATCGCCAATAGATATCGTAGTTGTTACTGGGTAATAATTTCCTGGTACTTTTTCAACTAACTTGATTGGCCAGCTTGGACGTAGATTAAGTTTTCTTTCTAGGTATTCTCTACCGTTAGAATCTGTGAGGAATACTCCATTGTTTTGTATATCTTTAGTTGTGAATCTGCTTACAATTTCTTTTCCTATTCCATCACTGAAAACAAATTAATAATTATATTGTTAAATAATTTTATATGATCAATCCACTTTTAGTAATTAAATATAAATTTTTCTACAGATGATCTCTGTTGGATAAGTGGCTGCTAGAAAGCTGTCATGTGTATCCAATATAAATTCGTATTAATTACCTGATAGGAATTGGTCCAACGAGCCATTGAAATTCAGCAAAGTCTACATTATTCCTTAATCTGATCACTTGGCTTACCCAATCAGAATAGGTTTGATGAATTTCAGTCACTACAGCACCTTTAAAGAAATAATATATTTAAGTATATAAAAATTAATTAAATTAAAAAAAAAAAGTTTGAAATAATTCATCATTTTATTTCAATGATGTTCACTAATATAAAATTTACCTAGCGAAGTACACCCAAAAATTAATAAAGAAGAAACAAAATTTTCAAATGGAGTTATGCAAATGAGGTGAAGATAATTACGAAAAGAGAAACCAGAAAGAATTAAATAAAAATTATTGGTTATAAATTGTGCTCACTTGGCCAATATAAAGCTGTATAAACCCTGCATCTGGGCAATCTATGCCCAGAAAGTATATAGAATTTAAAGATGAAGGTAAATTGTATTAAAAAAAGAGTCAATTTACCTTTAAGAATTTTCACGTTTATTGGTCCAGTTGGATTGACTGGTACTTCTGTTCCATTAGGCCTGAAGATGTAGGCTCCTGAAGACCTGTTTTGGAAAACTTCATTGTTACCTATGGCCCCCTTGTAATAATAGAAACTGTGGTTGAAATCCATTGATTTGCCTTTTACAATGAAATGTGTTACCTCACCATTTGGCTGGAGCTGGAGAGTTACACCCTGAAAACAGATTTATAAAAAATTACAACAAAAATTGAATATTAAATATGTTAGTTACACAGAGAGAGGCTTGAATTAGTGACTTTTATGAATGATGAGAAACGTTCATTCAATCTACCACTCCACAATAGCTTTATTATGGCAAATGTGATTTTAAACCACTTAGGGCTATTATCAGCATTAGAAAGAAATTTTAGATGCATACATATTTGCTATAGCTATATACCTGACTATTAAACATTTATTTCAACAAAAAAATAATTATTAAATACTAACCTCTTCGTAACCAACTCTCATGGGAAGTCCGTTGAGTGACACTTCTTTAGTGCTCTTAGCCTGTTGGTTTATTCTCGATACGTAAAAAGATTTGAAACCAAGAGGAGGAATGTTTTTAGCAACAAAAGCAAGTTGAGCAGTTGCCCTGCTCTCACGTCCAGGAATATTAATTATTTCTTTTGGTAATTTAAGAACTTGAGCATCTTGTTTCTTACCTAAAAAACATGTGATAAACAGACAAATGTCAAATTTTGTTGTAAGTGAGAAGAATTATATTTTTTGATCAGGCTGAAAATCTAATTCACAGAAAGTATAAAGAAATATTAAAATAAAAAAATAAGAATTAGTAATTTTTCTTCTAGGAGTTAATATAATAAGAAATTCAAACTGAGATTTTATTAAAATCGTTTAACATTAGAAAATGCTTATTTGTAGATTATCTTAGACTCACCCATTGGGCATAGTACGGAGTAGGAGTTGGTATCACTTGTCACAGGTAACCTGACAAGATGGTTGACTGGACGGCTAAGAGGATTGTACAATGTTACCACAAAGTTATCGTTATCTTCTACAATTGGGCAGGTACTGATGTTGCTGAGAAGACAGCTTTTCATAACCACAGGTACTTTATTCTTTGGCATCAGTTTGCTAAAATAAAAATAAGGCAACATAATTTATCGAATAATTATCTATTTTTAATTATCTATTTAAATTAAGTAAACTTAATCTATGAAAAAATTCTTTAGGGTGATTTATATCTATGATAAAAATTAATTTACACAATACACATACTTTAAGGCTTCCTCTGTAACGATGCCACATTCGTTGAAAGCATCAGTCAAAATCCTAGCATAATCATCGGCTACATGTTGTTTCTCAGTTCCAGTAATAGCATCGTGATGCTGCATCACGCCCATTGCTTCTCTCATGGCAATAAGATCTCCTTTAGCTTCAGGTCCTAGGCCAGCAAGAGCATACAGTTGTTTGCAAACCTAAAATATTTTTTAAGATGAAGTTGAAATTTAAACAAGAAACATTAGCATTAAAATATTAAAGCAATAGGGAAAGAAGAAGCAATAGAAGAATAAATCTTCCGACCAATGGAAATAATGTTTTATATAAAAAATAAAATCCTCTCCTGAATGAACCTTTAATTTAAGTGAGTAACTTATTAAACTTTTACTCTACCTGAAGGAAATTATTGCCTTTTCTCTCAAAGTGCTTTGAAGTTGGTCTTGAAGTAAAGTAACCACTCCAGAAAGAGTAAGGGTCACTGGAATAAGGCATGAAATCGTCAGATTTGGTTGGAAGGGGTTCTTGATGATTATTTACAGCCTTCAGATAGCAGGACGGTGTGGAATAGAAAGCATTCATCTTTACCCCATTCGATTCCACCTTATTTACAGCACTGCAAGTAAAACAAATATAGTTCTATCAATGTACAGCATTAATATTCTATTTAAAAAGGTTAGTCAAATGGAAAGGAGCAACAAATACCTTTAAAGATGTTAACCAGTAAATTACTATAATAAGATATTTTTAGAAGAAACTTTTTCTACTTAGAAACTTTTTATTTTATGATTTTCTTAAATTTTTAAAAGGTATTTTCTTTTGATTAGTATTAACTTATCGATTTATTTATTAGTCTATTATTCATATTTACTACCTGATCAACAGCAGTTTTGTCTTTACAGGACTGAGGGATCAAACGCTTAACCAACCTATAAATGAGATAATTTGGGAAATATGTGTTTCATCTCCCTGTAGGAACCAACCCATAGAAGTTGCCTAGAAAATTATTCCAAGGAATGACCCATCCCAGTCTCATTCCATTTTTTTTTTTAATTAAATAATAGATGTATTTATACTTACTGAATCAGTTTATCCATATTTTTAAAATTCATGTGAGCATACTGATAGTTAAAGTCATTTCCCATTGTGACGAGAACATTATTTGTTCTGTAAGCCTTAGCATAGTGGAGCATTTGTCTGACAAATTCATTGGCCTGTTAGCAGATGTAAATAATTTTAGACACAACATATAACTTTTAACTGTATTAAAACACATTTACACATTTTATTTCTTAAAAACTTGTTTTCAAATCTCATATATTGTAAATTTCAAATCTAGCTTGTCACCATATTTCTTTGAAAACTTTTTTTGTGATGTTAATTTTCTCAACTTACCCTCTCCTCAGCATTGTATTTAGGACTCTTCTTGTTATCTACAATAGGTTCATCTTGGCACATCACATCAAAGCAAAAACCATTAGGCGGGCTATAAGTGTTGTATAAAACGCCAGTAAATAATTTTGATGCATCAGCTGTGAACAAACATATAAACAGAAGATGTTAAAATTTAACTAGATTCAAGTCTACTTTTTTAAAAGTAGACTAAACAAAATTTTAATTTATCCTTATAAATTAATGAAATGGGACAATGTTTTAGAATAATAATAAATGTCTTCAGTATTAGTTGTATAGGCAAAACCATGATAATAGTTAGTTATCCAAAGTAACGATAAAGCTCTAATAGGGAGGTATTAGAGAACTGAGCTTAAAAAACTAAAAAAATTATCTGTACTCAAACTAATTAATTTTATGCAGATAAGGGCATGTACACAGTGGTCGTGGTAGTAAAATTATAGTGGAGTGAGAAGATGGCACCACTTCAATAACAGACCACAACTGTTTGAGAATGGCTAAAACCTACATTTGGTGACCACCCTGCCTTCCTCATAGAGGTTGATTTGTTTCTATTTTGGATTGCCTCATAATTATTGTAGTTGGCTTTTTAAAGTAGCTTCTTCTACTCTTTCATTAGATGGTGATACGTGATACCCATTTACTACCTTCATAGGAAGAGCAATCTTCCCAGTGTTTTATATTGTATAATTAGTTTACAACATCGACCCATTTGTTTTTATTACTTATATTGAATTTACTTGGTGTTATTCATAAGTATAAATTTTTGATTGACCATAACTCCCCAATTAATTGTCAAACCACACGTAATAGTACATTTTGCGTCAAGTGTGGAAAGTAGCAATTTGCATGCGAGTGTGGTGTTTACACCCGAGCGATAGCGAAGGTAGTAAAACCTCACGAGCAATGCAAAATGCCGTTTTCGCACGAGTTGCGTACCGTACTTTATCTATGACTGTTAGATTTTAATAATAAATGCAGAAAAAAATAATAAACTTCCTGTATGTAAGCTCGTATTTCTCTTTTGATAAAGATGACATCAATTCGTTAGTTGTATATTGTGCCGAATTAATTATTTCGGAAGGCGTATTATTCTCCTCATATTCTTCATAATCAGTTAAATCACTCATTGATTTTCACAAAAAACTCGATGCACCCCGTTACTTTTATTAAATAAACATCAAATTAGTTATGTTAAATGTAAACAAACTCGCTAATCGTGTGTAAAGTTGAAGAATAATTCTTCTTCTTTTCGTCACTAGAGTGGAAAAAAGAGGAATTCTTCTTCTTTTCGTCACTAGAGTGGAAAAAAGAGGAATTCTTCTTCTTTTCATCACTAGAGCGGAAAAAAGAGGAATTGTTCAAAACTATGAGACACGCATGCGCAGTTAATACAGGTGTGTAAAGAATGACTTTCTACAAATCTAAACAGAGATACAATGTTTATATTACGTATCAATCGTAGATAAAATAACTTACAGTTATCACTGCTGCTGGTGTGCCAGATCATTTCCATAGTTTTGTTCTTTGTTCTCCATCCTTTATCTTCCCAGTCGATTCTTCCAAGGAAAAGACCATCGAATCCATACTTAGCCATCAGGTTTGCATTCTCCTTAGAGTGGCCGAAAGGATCAATTTGCCAACCAACTCTTGGTCTTCCGCATTCGCCAAATGTGTCAACCAATTTCCTTGAAAAGGAAGAAACAAAATAACATTAATTTATTTTTTATTTTTTATTATTATCATCGCTGTTATATATACGTCTTTTAAAGGTATCTCTTCCTTACCTGAATCCCCAAGTTGTTTGATCAAGCATAGAATGGTAATGGGCAGCAGCTTCATCATGCATTGACCAGGCACCTCCTACAAACTCCAGTTGACCTCTGCTGACTAACTTCTTGACCTGGTGCCTTAAAGTATCTGACTGCTCCATCCACCACTTCCAAAAGTAAGCAGTCTCCACATAGATAAATCTAAACATAAGAGAACAACATATTAAAGACCTTTTTTTTTTTTTTTTTTTTTTTTTTTTTTTTTTTTTTTTTTTTTTTTTTTTTTTT
>KZ651236.1:389552-404452 GCA_001010745.2 Gerris buenoi
AGCCAAATACCTTGGTCTTTACCTCGATAAGCGCCTTACATGGAATCCCCACACCAAGCTTAAAAGACAGGAGACTAACAGGCGTTACAGACAGCTCCTTCACTTACTAGATAATAGGTCTAGTCTTATACTTGAGAATAAGGTACTCCTTTATAATTCTTTAATAAAACCAATTTGGACTTACGGCATCGAGCTATGGGGCTCCACAAAACGTTCTAACTCCCAAAGAATCCAATCCTTACAGTCCAAAATTCTTAGAAAAATTGCTAATGCCCCATTCTATGTTTCGAATCTTACACTCCATAATGACCTCAAAGTACCCTTCGTCCCCGACTTAGCTAAATCTCGTTACCTTTCCTTCCATAATTCCCTTTTAAATCATGATAACCCTCTTGTCCAATCCGTATCTATTCCAACCCTTCCGGAAAATCCCCGCCGACGACTGAAGCGAAAATGGCCCAGAGATAATCTGGCTCCTTAAAATAAAAACAAAATGTATAAATATCTATGAATGTATGTGTTTTTTTCGCGTGTATATGTGTATGTTTGAGCATATTTGTGTAAAATAGTGAAAATTGATAATAAGAATGTTAATGCAATGTATTAATGTAATCAATTTAATTTAGGTTATTCTGTATTCCATTTTGGAGGATTTACCATTGGGTAACATCTCCGCTCATTGTTTTCCTGTTCTAAATAATTTTAAACCATTTGCTTGTTATTGTATATATATGTAATGTATTATACTTATAGTTGCAAATAAAGAAAAAAATTATAAAAAAAAAATCTTCATTTTCAATCTTCAAACGTTCAAATAAAGAATTAAATACTTCAAAGTAAAATTATCATTTTCTAAAAATGAAAAACTCAATATTATTTTTCTTACAAAAAAACAAATAAAACTACGACATTGATAATGCGAATCCATATATAGTTATGTCAGTTGAAATGTAAATATTGTGACGTAGAAAACAGAAATACGCGACAATCTTTAATAACCTTACGCTTACGTAGAATTGTCACCTTGTTGTGATTGTCAGAGGCATCTAACGGCAAAAGTATGCAACAAGCTTTAGGGTATACGCAGCCTTAAACGGTATTTCAATGAAGCCAATACTATTTACGAGGAACTTGTAGTTATGGTAGTGGCTACACCTCCAATTTCTTCTCAAACGAATGTAAATGGGTCGAGATCTATGAACACTACTAGAGTGCACCTTCCAAGAATAAAACTTCCTACCTTTACAGGAAATCTGATTGAATGGCCTCATTTTAGGGACCTTTTTACTTCACTAGTTCATGATGACATTAGTATCCCTGAAATAGATAAGTACCACTATTTGGCTTCTTCGCTTAGTGGCCCCGCTTTGTCTGTTATATCGAAACCCGATAATTGCAGCAAACTATGCTACTGCCTGGGCTGCTCTAAATAAGACTTACAACAACAAGCGTTTACTGGCCTCAACGTATATAAATCAAATATCGGAATTCCAACCGATGAAAAAGGGTACTCTTAGTAACTTTAAATCTTTTCTCTCTATTTTAGCAGAGAATGCTGCAGCCCTGAAGAGGCTAGATATCCCACATTTAGATGAGTTTATTCTTTTTAGTCTTTCTATTAAATGTCTCGATTCCGTTTCAAGGGAAGCATTCGAAAAGGAGAACATTGACTTTGATTATCCCCAATTCGACGACTTAGTAACGTTCGTTAGAAATCGTTGTCAAATCTTAGAGCTATCTACCGAGCTGAAAGTAGATAGTAATCTTAAGTCTGAGACTTCAGACATGAAGGCTAAGCCTTCTAAATCGTCAAATATTACTACTAGTTTATTTGTAAAACAGTCTCAGGAGGTTAATTCAAAAGACAAAACTTTGTTTTCTAATAATGCTAGCTGCAAGTGCCCGTTGTGTCACACTAGTCATTTCCTGTGGAGGTGCCACAGTTTCAAACTTAAGCCTGTAGAGGAAAGATGCAGGCTAATTAAGACGTGGAAGGCTTGCAATAACTGTCTTCAAATAGGCCATCTAGTAAAAGATTGTAAAAATAAGGGAGTTTGCTTTGTATGCAGCCGGAAACACCATACATTACTTCATTTATCTAATCCGTCATCAAATACCTCCCAAGTTCCTATTCAGCCTCCTACTCCAAATCCTGATGTTTCAGCCGTACAATCATCTTTGTCTAGTACATCCTCTTCTAATTTAATTTTAGGCACCGCTATGGCTTTAATTAAGGACTCTCGTGGTAACTATCAGCCTATTCGTCTTGTAGTTGATTCAGGAAGTCACTGTTCTCTTATAACATCCGATTGTGTGCAAAGACTCGGACTTAGTATTTCTTATTTTAATCAGAGAATAGTAGGATTATGTCAGAATCTACTGAATGGTGTAAAGGGAAAAGTAGACTGTAGTCTTAAGTCTACCCTTACTGATAAAAACACGGTTATCTTAAAGACTGTAGCTGTTGTGGTAGACTCAATAACTTCGCTTCTACCTTGTTCTAGAGTTGCAATTCCCCCTTGGTATAATGACAACTTAAATCAACTGGCAGATCCCAACTTCTTTATGCCTAATAAGGTTGAATTTCTACTTGGTGCGGATCTATTTCCGGATATCTTGTCAGGTCCCTGCTTTCAGTCTCCTATTGGAAACACTAAGTTCCTAGACACCATATTTGGTCTAGTGGTAATAGGTAAAATTACTATTTCGTCTACAAGCGAATACACATCTTTACTCGTAACTTCTCCGCCTGATTTGATTTCATTACATCAACCATCCTTAGAAGTTAAGAAACCTTCCGCTAAACTTGTTAACAATCTTAAATATAACTACAAGTGTAGCAATAATTACACCTCTTCTACTTACTTTAAGTTACCACCAGGTAATTTTAGTGAACACTTATCTTTCAAACAGAAGAACCTTATTTCTATCAGTTCAGAAACTACCGGACTTGTCAGATTCTGTAAACTGAAGTCTGAATTAAGAAATAATCCAATCATTCATACTGACCTAAAGGAGTGTTCTATACTGAGAAATCTTCGACTAACAGCCTTAGAGAAGTTATCTTACTTTATTCCTCTCCACTTTAATCTTAAAATGTCCAACCTCAACGTTGACAATAACACTTCTTGCCCTGTTAACCAGCATCCTTTATATTGTGTTCCATTTCTTCTTCCAACTTCCTGGAAATTTGAAATAGATAAATTTTTCTTTTCTTCCTTTGAATCCAGTTTTGATTTTTCTTACTTTTTTAATCGCCCAATAAACTTAATTATGCGCAGAAACATTTTCCATTCTTCAGGAAATAGATGTAAATGCTTGTACATCTTTAATTCTAATTTAACTTTAACTTCTAAGATTTATTTTTATATTTTAATTTATTTTAAACCTCGTAACTTTTCTTTTCTGTTTAAAGCCAAAATGAAGTTGGCTTTCCTTTATGTATTATTTATTAGGCTTAACTTTTCAGAACGTCGTTTACGTTTACTGAAACTTCTATTGCACTTTTTCTTAACAAGATCTTTAGATCCTGCCGATTGTGTATTATTGGGTATCGTGCCATCAGTGCTTAAGACCTTCTTACCTTTCCTTATTAAAGGTGGTCTTTTGAGGGTGGGCGGTCTTTTAGCCCAAACTCCTCTCGGAGGTGATCCATATTTATTTTTCTTTTATTTTTTTTTGTTTATTATCTCACTACTGATAGTAGTTCAATAGGATTAATCTTTTTTCTAATTTTAACTTCTTAGTTATTTTTATGTTTTCAAGATTTTTTCTTTCTTTATCTATTTACTTTCTTTTATATGTTATTCTTCAACAATATTCTTCTTTTAATTATTCCCAATGTTGGATCCGCCAAGCCTTCCTTTATTGTCAAATAAAGATGTGCCTGATCAAAGATTCCATCGATTCTGCTTGGTAATTTACTTCCTTTGAGCACATGCAGCTATTTATTACCTGGAATTTTCCATCACTTTTCTCGTCCTTGACATCAGTCATTGCTTACTAGTTCTCTCTTTGGCTTATTTTCACCAAAATTTTTGGCATTTTGATACATTTATTCTTAATAGTATAGTTCTAGTCGTAGTGTCATTGACCAGAAAGAGCAATTCACTCTTCGTAAACAATTGTAACGGGATAGCTTTACTTAACCTTAACTTAACAGATTTTGGCGCCCAACGTGGGGCAACTTTCTTTTCATGTGTAATTTTAAAATTTTCTTTAAATTTTGGTGGGCGGTATGTTTAGGCCACCAATAATTATCTTTATAGTTTTAAATTTGTTATTTTAATATGTAATGAGGTAATAGAATTAATTAGACTGCCACCTGACTTCTACCGGATCCTTAATTATATTTGGCAGCCATTGCTCTCTTTCTCCTTAAAGCTTCAATGGTTGTCAATTCTAATTAACCACCTGCACCAGCCCTTCCACCTCCTTGTCCACAACACAGTTCAATGCAGTTGCTTTGCTAGGACGGACTTGTCCTCAACTCGCTCATAGTAACGTACTCAATATTCATCTAGGGACGCTCTGTTCCCTAGAGTTTCTTCTTTTCTTCTACCTGTGTAGTGTAGTGCGAAGTAGTGATAGAAGGCCTTCACTTATCACCTTCTTCACATCTTACCTCCTTCACCAGTTTGGAGAGCAGCAGAAGGACAGTCTCATCTAGGACCAATTCTCTACCACAATCACCGGTTTTTATTAACTATTTTCCTTTTTATTTTTATTTATGTCACTAAAAGATTATTTTTATGCATTACATCCTTTTTCACCTAAAATAGTTGTCTAATTCTTATTTTAGTGTTCACCCTTTTTTAACCCCTATTATTTTTCCCCCGAACTGGGGGTGGTCCTTCGGAACTTTGAATCAGCACCTGCCATAAGTGCAGAAATTGAGGTGCCAACTCCTTGGCCCTTCATCTGGCTTAACAATAAGTACTGCCCTCCTCCAATGCTCAGCCGAGGATTCTGCTGGAGATTTAGACCGGTGTTTCTGTTTTTTCAACAGTTCTAGGAGGTTGAAGGTAATAATGATACAAGAGCTTTTCATCAGAGAGTAAAGTGTGGAAAGGGTATCAACCCCGCAACGTTTTTTGCAGGGATAAAGATGGAAGTCTTATTGGTGATAACGGAAGGATACTTAAGAGACGGGCAGAATATTTTCAGGTATTGCTAGAAGGTGAAGAGTAAGTAAGTGACCAAGGGAATTGGGAAGATATAAGTGAGGGTGACCTGGATGAGAATGAAGTAGTAGATAAAGATCTTTGTACTCCAACGCAACGGAAGAAGAAGAGGTGAGGATAGCAGTAGAGAGTTTAAATGCAAATAAAGCACTGGGGGAAGATCATATCCCAGCAGAATTATGGAAGAATGGAGGAGAGCGTTTAAATCATAGAGTAACTGCACTATTGCAAGACATATAGACCTTGGAAGTGACACCGGCAAGGTCATGCAAGGTCTGAGACAAGGAGATGTTGTTTCTACGACACTTTTTAATCTGGAATTAGAAAAAGCAATGTGAAGGATTCTCTCGGGTGGTGCCATATTCAACAAAATGACCCAGATTATGGCCTTCGCTGATGATATAAACATCATAGCTCGGAGGCGTGCAGATTTGGAAGAAAGTTTTGCTACGGGAAGCAGCCTTGTCATTAACACCAAGAAGTCGAAGTATATGTTTTCATCTAGAAGAAACAATGTCTGGGAGGATAAAGTGCGGGTCGGAGGAGAAGAATTTGAAAGAGTCAGATATTTCAAGTATTTGAGATCCCGGTAACTGATGGGAACGCTGTCTCAGAAGAGAAAAATGCCAGGATCGCGCTGGAAATAAAAGCTATTTCGCCCTAACACCCATCTTCAGATCACGAAACGTAAGCTGTAGCACAAAGCCCATGGTTTATAAAAGTTTAGACCGACCCACGGTCACCAATGGGCTGAAGAGGATAACCTCCGTTGATGGGAACGAAAAATCTTAAGGAAGATATACGGAGCAGTTTGCGAGAATGGTGTTTGGAGATTCCGCACTAATCAAGAAGTGATGGGTCTATACGATCAACCAGACATTGTTATTTCGACGAGTTCGATGGTTAGGACATGTGGTGCTCATAGAGGAAAGCAAAGTCCTAAGAGGATGATGGATGGAAGTATGGAAGACCAGGAGCTGGAAGAAGAAGAGGCAGACCCACAAGGAGATGGCTGGAGCATGTCGAAGACGACGTTGGGCGTTCGCTCCGGGAGGAGATGTGCGCAGGATAGGGAGGAGTGGCGAGGGTATGTTTTAGCGGCCAGGGCCCTTCACGGACCGTAGTGCCGAGGAGTAGTAGGAAGTTGAAGATCAATATTTAATTATTCAGGTATCATATCTGCAGAAGCAAGAGCTCCTTCCAAATTGAATCAGCTGTTTCAGGGTGTCCCTTGATTGCATTTAAAATCCTGTTAATATGCTTACGGATATTACGCTGAAGAATATCCAAACATTTTGATTGTAGTATATTGGCCACAGGCTCCAATATGGAATAATATTTTGCTATTATTAGTGTAGCCAGTTGACAAAAAAGGGTCAACTAGCAAAAAAACTAATCTGAGAACAAGATCAGAGGAAGTGTGGCCCAAAATCCACAGCAAGAACAACACTTAAAATGTTCATTTTTTGAAAAAAAATTACCAATTTATGAAGCGTCATATCTCGTAACCTATTAGGCGTACAGAGTTGTAAATTTATTCAACATTTTTAACAACAACTAACATCGAATAAAGCATAGTTTGCGAGAAATACAGCAAGACCTAAAAAAGTTAAAGTTTTAAAGTTAAGAGTTTGTTAAAGAAAAAGGGATGTTTAGTCCAAGATACTTTTGGACAAAGGAATATCAAACTTCGATATTATAAGGGGAGTAACAGTCTGAAGAAGAACTTTCCCTACACCTTCTTTAGATTGTTACTCCCCTCTATTTTTTATAAGAGGAGTAACAATTTAAAGAAGTGCCGTCTATTCTATTATTTTAGTTTTTGGATACCCCGTCCAAACGTTAGGGGGGGGGGGGCCCCCCCCCTGGCTACGCCCATGGTAAGTTGTCACAAAATAAAGCTACAAGATTTGGCTAGTTAAAATAATAATTATTATTATTTATGGGGCTATCAGTCTTGTACAGGCAAAATATTTTTCTTATAGGAATCATTTATGTCAATTTTACTGCAGTACCAATGCAAGGTTCTGTAATTTATTAAAAATGCTTCCGCTGCGTAACGAGTGGAACAGCCTTTAAATTTTAGAACCCTAACCGCCTCCATGAGTAGGAACACATCTGGAGCATACCGTCCTCTAGTGTTTTTTGCCATGTAATTGCTCACCATTTTGGGGGTATGGATGTGAAATTTTTCTTAGTTATCTAAATTTTTTTAAAGGTATTTAAAAAACTCACCAGCTACAAAACAACTCCATTATTATTATTATTATTAATTCAAATTACAGTTATCAATAACTACGGGATACATACAGAAAAAAATAGACCCCCTCACCGGGACCTGATAAGAGCATCTGTACGGAAAACTCTGTTCGTGTCCCGGTGCGGGGGTCTATTTTTCTCTGTATGTATCCCGTAGTTATTGATAATTGTAATTTGAATTATTTAAAATCTAATCTTTCGGTAGTAAGAAGACTACCAAAAACTTAAAAATTGAATTATTATTTTTTTTTTTTTAACCCATCTTAGTTAAACTTCAAAATTCGTCCCCACCAAACATATTTTCTTGTAAAGACAAACTTGTACTCAGAAATCCTTAAAACTCATCATTTTGCTCTTAAATTTTCAAAAATTCTCCGGGGGTGGAGATGCTAACTTGCCCAGGGGCCCGGTAGTCCTCTCAATGGCCCTGCTAGCTGTTCGTAATGAGCAGAGTTAAATAATTTAAGACAGGCTAAGGTCTACATTAGGAGACACATGGCTTTCTAACTTAATGGTAATGTCTGCAGGGAAAGATGTATTAGATTAAATTTCCACAAACGAAAACATATTGATGCATTTGCTTTATCAACATAACAAAGAAAAAATTACTTGAATATTATTGCAAGTTACATTTGTACGTGATATAAGTTTTTGTATTCATATTGGTATTTTACCAACATAACGGTAACCGAAGGTGTATATGTATTAACGTATATATCTCAAAAAGTTGGGGGGAGGGGGAGGTTGCGTCATAGAGCTTAAGGGGGGGGGGCACCCCTGAATATAGCATTGGGGCAAGTAGTCACAAAAGGTATTGGATATGACTACTTGCCCCATTTACTTTGTGACAACTAGCCCCAACGCGCCATTTTTAATTATAGGGAAATATTTTTTTCCTTTATTTAACGGTTTAGAAATAAAATGCCAAAACTACTACGTAATAATAATCATGAATATAGCACCCTAGATAAAAAATACAAAACAGAAAACATAATTTAAAAACAAAAAAAGCAGTGACTGACTTGCCTACAAAGTTTATGTTCCATAGATGACAGACGGTTTGCTAAAGTGACATCATTTTTCGTGACGTTTGTCTACATAATGAAGGTTATCTTCAGTAGCCACGCGAGCTTTCCCTTATCACTCTAACCCCTTCAAATTGACCCTGTGACAACCAGCCCTGTGACTTCTTGCCCCACTCTCCCTACTGGTGTTTTATGCCTCATTAAAAAAAAAAATCAGTTTTTTATTTTATTATTTCCACAACTTTAAAAATTAATTATATCAAGTAGATTATCTCCTCTATGGTAATTACAGTACTATTAAAACAGATTCGGAGACACACCCAGTGGTGGTACTCCAATAATATTGATTACAAAAGAATTAGTCTCTAAGATGGTCATGGGGTAATTTTCTCTTTAGGCGTCAGGAATAAATGGGGAGGATAAGTTCTGCACCAGAGGATTAGGATGGGGGATGAGCTTGGCGTGGATGGACTCTGAGAGCATGGTAGGATATGTTTGTAGGGGGTATTTAGGTCTTTGTGTATTTTTTGTTCTTTTGCAGATTGAATTTTTATTACTTTAAAAATCAGTAAAGTACTTACATTTATCAATTTACTAAGGGCTCAATTTTTTATCATGTCCTAAGCTACTTAAGCTTAGTCTATGTTAGAAGTAGAGATATAAGGGTGAGAATAACAATAACCAGGTGAATTGGTTAAAGTAAAGATGCACTGCACAGTGGCGTCGCCAGAATATGTCACCTGGTGCGGACACGGTTCGGTGCGTTCTTTATTCACCCCCCCCCCCCTTTCCCTCCCACAGCATCCACAAAATAACTGTTAACACCCCGTATCACGACTCACATCTCTAAGTTAATGGGACGAGTTTTACTAAGTTCTACGCGATATTAACAACATTGATGATTGAGGCTCGTACAATTTGTAGGTATTAGTATTGAAATATCAAACATCGCGTACTTTTTAACATTTTTTTTTATTTACACAAAACTTGAATTTCTGTACACTAACTGCTTTTATACTGTTTCTAGTCTTCTCTGCCTGGGGCTTATACTATAGCAGGCTCCCTGAGAGGATTCCGGGCCCCTTGGGAAGTTAGTATCTGGGACCCTTTAAACAAATAACAGTGGGGGGTCCGGAAAATCCTCCCCCGGAGAATTTTTTAAAATTTAAGTGCAAAAAGATGAATTTTAAGGACTTCTGAGGGCAAGTTTGTTCTTAGAAGAAAAGATGTTGGAGGCACGAATTTTCGTATTTTGAAGGGCCTATAGTTACGCCACTAATCAAAGTATTTTTCTTGTCTTTTTGGCTGTAAAAAAAACCCAAAAACCGAGAGGCCTGAGCCCCGTATAATTGCCCCCTTGCAGCCCCTGTCGGTGGCTCTGATTATAATAATCCGTTTAATAGATTAACTAAAACAAACTTTTTTTATCTACATCTATTTTGATGCGTGCACAGATGTCAAGTCACAAAACAGCACACGGTTCACCGCTCAGTTATCACTCAAATTCATAACCCTTCCCTGATCCGTGTCACTGTAGGCCTACCGGTTGTCTCACAGTCTCAATCAGTTTATAACTGAAGCAAAAAGTTATTTAAAAAAAAATGCAATAAATAAACAAGTGGATCTTGAAATCTTACACCCCTCTTGTCATGGCACCTGGTGCGGGCCGCCCCCTCCTCACCCCCCTGGCGACGCCACTGACACTGCATGCTTACTGGAACAACACTGCTTACTGGATCAACACTGCATGCTTGGCCTCGCGCACTGCTGCGCGCTCAGATTTTTGTGAAGACTTGTTTTTTATAGGTTACTTTGATTATACATATGTACTTTACTCGAGCAAATAACTTTCTTTAGATAATAAGACATTCTATTTCAAAGTATTTATAAAAGGTAATTTCATAACATTTAACTGTGATATTTTCCCTGAGGCAACACTATTCGTACCCATGTCTCGGTGATAGTATTCTACTTTCTACATAACTATTATTAAAATCTAAGTACAAGATGATTTGGATACTTTCACCTTTACCTGTCTAACAATTGTACACCTTCATCTACCACTGTAAATCACTTGGGCAAAATCATAATTTTTATGTAGTATTTGCATATTATTATAACTTGGCGACTTGGCCAGTTTCTAAATGAGGCATAAAACATTACTATCATATGTAGTCACATAAGAGTTACGTGGGTAAGAGATAACTCAGAAGAAAAGAAAAAGTTCTAGACCCTCTCCCAAAAAAGTTAAACTTTAATTAAGTGTTAATAAGCGTTAATTAAGTTATTTAGTTAAAAATAAGCGCTTAATTAAGCGCTAATTAAGAAATGGGCAAAGTGTTAATCAATAAAAAAAGAGTAGTCTTGCTCATGAAAGTAGGAGTGAAATAAGGTCTGGAATTTGGCCCTTTTTTCACGGTCAGGTTTTTGCAGAGGATATTAATTTTCGCTGACACAATGTCGATGTCGCCCAGTCTAGTTTCTCTTCTTTACGTGTATCGCTATATTTGAATTTTCCTGTCTCTACAACTAGCGACACTCTTTTGAATCTCAAATCTCAAATCTCAATATAGCTATTCTCTATTCCTGCTGTTATTAGAGTTTTCAGTATTTCAGTTTGTCTTTTATTGAACATTGAGCCAAAGGCTTTTTAAATCTACAAAAGTTATGATTAATGGAAATTTGTATTGGTTTAAAGCGTTAATTAAAAAACACTCCGCTTATGGAACATCATTTGCGAAAATATTTTTCAAAAAAATGTTTCCAGTAAGTACAATTTTCAATATAATACAAATTTAACAACTTTCTTCTTAAATATTTCGGCACGTGTAGAATCCATCTCGGTTGGTGGCAAAGAGAGACTGTCGCCTTGGTGATAAGCTTAGGCCTATATCTGATAAGACGCAGATTAGAAACGACGCAGCGTCATGATTAGTTTTGCCGCAAGTGTTAACCGGGCCTAAGTCTTGAAAAGAGCCTATTATACCATCAAAGACCACCACCGTGAGAGTGTCAAATCCCCCATTCCAATGCTGGGTGAACATTAAAAGGGCCCGGTCCGGCTATCGAACCCAGAGCTGTGGTCAAAGATGGCGGTCACCCATCAAACTAATAACCACGCCCGATGCTGTTTAATTTCAATGATTGAAGGACATCTAACCTCGCACCGGGCCCCCTACCCTGAAAACCCATAAAATAATACAACTCATTGAATAATTATTATTTTCTTAAATTCTCCTAATACTCTTTCAAGTGGAATATTTTATATAATATAATGTTATTCTACATAATTGAATTGTTTTTATATTCGAGTACACTGATGGATTATGGGCTTTACCTCTTTGTAAGATACCAGCTTTTAATCCTGTATTAACTTGACTAATTCATCTTGATTACTAGTTTTATTTTAATCCTTAATGATTTTTTTGCTGACATCTTGTTAAATAAAAAAAAATTATATAAATTTAGGCACTTGAACCTTTTGTATTGATTTTTAATATGCATCGACCTTTCGTTGCTCTATTATAAAAAGACGATATGTATCGACGAGATGTATCGCTTCTAAGGAAATACTTATATTCCTTGATATTACTTACACCATCTCTAAATTTGTAATTTCATCATTTAGTTTATCATTTGTAAAGTCACATTTAACCATTTTAAAGTGAACTCCGTAGTTTATGCCGGTAATATCATACAAATTTCAGCCCTTCTTTGCCGTTGCTGTTCATTGTAATGAACTGCGTAGATCTTCGTGTGTAACATCAGCAAAAGATTAACTGAGTGAACTGAGCAGTTTAAGTTTATGCCGTCAGTCATTAATAAAATGTCGTCCCTTCTGCTTCCCAATGGAGGGGTGAGGGGTCCATAGTCCATCGTTGGAATCAACGAATTGGTCTCTTAGTTCCCTTCATGTCTCCGTATTCCTCGTTCCTCGTTTATTCAGTAGTCAGAAAACTGTGTCCTTCGTTTATTCTCAGATAATTCCGAATCCAAATGTCACTCACTTTTATTCCTCCACTAAACTCATGCAATAAAATAATTTATAATGTTTCTGCAATGCATCTCTAACTCTAAACCACGTTTGTGCTATCTTTTCTATCTAAGGCTTTCCACTAAAATCTACAAGTAATAAAAAATTGCTGCTTTCCTTTTTTTCTACCCCTGTCTACAAGCATAGAAATTGGAAATTATGCAAAAACAGAAGTATCACCTCACATTTTCAGTTATTTTTTGGAACGAAGTTCCTTATGGCACGATCACGATCTGGAGCCCGGGAGTGAATCCGAAAAAATCGATCAAAATCACCGTCACAAAATAACCGTCACGAAATCTATTGATGACGATAACTTGAGTAAAAGATGACCGAGTTAGTTGAAATTTGGTACACATGTTTATTTTACCAATTCCCAGGTTGAGTTCGTCGTAAAACGTTAACCGTCCAAGCGTTCACGCGCAACGCTCGCGTAAACGTAAGCTTCAAAAATTTTAGGACGGGAATAAATGTTATCTACAATATTAAAGAAGCCTGCTCCTTGACTTGTTTTGTTTATTTTTGTTATATTATGTCAAAATGTCACTTCGTTTTCGTTTTGTAAATATAGAAAATATTATCACGGTTTTTGTTAAAAGTAAAATTGATCTGGGCTGACAATTATTTCAATATACATATTAGGTATATTATTATAATACTGCGTACTTAATCCAAGAAAAAAATTCTAAGTTCATCTAATAATGAGACAAACAACTTTTTAAATAATTTTTAGGAAAACGAACACCGACACTGTTAAGGCCGAAATACACGGCGACACTTAGAGCGAGAGAGTCTAGCGAGAGCGGTGTCCGATCTGTCTACACGGAGAGCCAAAATTTGGCTAGACTGGTGTCCGAGAGTGCTCTTGGAGTGTCACCTTGAATAAAGTTCCTAGACCAGTATCCGAACTGTCTACACGGTGTCCCGTTTTTCTAATAATCTCTCCTCCGTCGTCCACACGCGTTGCCCGGCTGAGGTATTGATCATGCTTGCTCTAGAAAAGGTTTCACCTAGCTAAAAACTAGCCTAGACCGAGTGCGAGAGCAAATTGACATGACAGGTGTCTTGTCTACACGAGGAAAACAAACACCGAGAGCGCAACTAGCTAAACCGGAGTGGGTAGGAGTGGGGGTGGTCTAGCGTCCACTCTCGGCGGTGTTTCCACTGCGAGACTCAATCTAGACACCCAATCTAGCAACAAAAGTGTCGCCGTGTATTTCGGCCTTTATGAAGTGATAAAGATCGTTAAATTTGTTAAAGTGGACCTAAAATCGTCTTGAACGAGGGCGTTGAAAATATAAAGAAAACAGCGGCTAGGTACAAACAGTTAACTTCTTTTAATGTTGTCTCTTTTCTAACTCCGCCATGTACAAGTAGTTAGTAGCGAATACGTACTTAGCAGTGTGATTTTATAAATTATATTTAATGAAAAATGTAAGGAACTTCGTTCCTACCCCTACCGGGTTTCGGGTGTCCCGCAACACCACATGTATTTTTTTTACCTAGTTATTAGCAAAATTAAACTTTATTTATGCAGGTACAATTACACTTATGTCGTAGAAGTAGAAGTAGGGAGTAGGTAACTGTCAGAGGACAAGGACCAAGGACGGTGTATAGTGTATATACTATATAATATACATCTCCGATGTTTATCGAAGATCTGCGTCACTTTCGTTTGAAAGTGATCCGATCCAATGGTATGTAAACAACAAGAACTGGCGCACTAGATGTTTATCGGTCCGGTTAGGCAGATCGTTCGACAATTCAATTCAAAATTTCTGAAAGAGAGAGTATTTGTGGTGGATCCGAATCGTCTTAATGAGCCATTTCCGTTAAAATCAAAAACACAACTTGTTTTTAACAAACAAGTTATTTTTAACATATTTCTCGTTAACACTCGTGAACCTTGCAACCTATACCAACATTTAAAGTCTTAAAGTTATGATATGATTAAATTAAAAATTATGATATTTAACTGTAATTATTTAACAATAATTTTATTTTTTATCAAACCTGCATTTAGTTTATTACCAAGTTGCTGCACTTTGTTGTATAACATATCTGAAACATGTGTATGGGGCATGGGGCCCTTCATAAAAAGAAGAAAACACAATTTTGTAAGTAAGTTAAAAAAAAAAATCGGTCAGAGACAACTCAGACAAACTTTCTCATATATGTACATTTAATTACTATTGGAAATTTCATCAAACATATCATAAAAATAACTTCCCCCGGGCGGGGAATCGAACCCGGGCTCTCTCTATCCGCGTTTTAAGCTATTTTCTCAGGAACTAGATTTTTCCCGGGAAAACGGCTTATATCGTTAGATTCGTATTTAAATTGACTACATTTTAGAATTTTTTAATCAAAATCGTCGGAAACGTTTTCGAGAAATAATTT
>KZ651236.1:421897-440532 GCA_001010745.2 Gerris buenoi
AGTATTAAACTATTAATTACTAAGACGGTGATACTGTCCGGTATATGATGTTAATTTATTGATAACTAGACTTGATCCAGTATTAAACTATTAATTACTAAGACGGTGATACTGTCCGGTATATATGATGTTAATTTATTGATAACTAGACTTTGATACTTATTCCTGTTTTATGATCTTAATATAAAAATGACAGCACTAATACTTGATCTAGTTAATTAGCAATTGACTGTGAACTAGATATTGATACTTGATCCAGATGCATGCTATCAATTAAATGGAGATTAGACATTAAACTGGATCCTGTAGATCTTTGTGGTAAGCGAGGTTTAAAAAATAATTGTTTCGGAATTTAAACACTGGAAATTCAAAAAGTATAAATGATTTAATTTTTACAGACACAAAATTGTTAATAAACTCATAAATAGATTTATCTTGCCTGAATTATTTTTATTATAATTCATCTTTACTTTTTGATTTTTCTTTGCTACTTTCCTTGGTTTGTTCCTTCTCTTCTTCATTTTCTAATTCATCTTGAAAGTAAGAAGTCTCATTGAATTCCTCTTTTTCTTCTTCCTCTTCCTCCTCGTCATCCTCTCCGTCGATGTCCCATCCAAAATCACCAAACATTTCTGTCAGGTCGACATCTTCTTTAACTGCCTCCTTTTGCAATTCGTCTCTAATGACTTTTCTTAGTGCTTTTGATGTTTTCGCTTTGTCTAATATTTTCTTCATTGTTTCTTTAACGGCTTTTTCTATTTCTTCCCTGAAGCTGTCTGGTATATCCATTCCTTCAAGGGGATCTTTACCTTTACCTAAACCGTATCCTAAAACAGAGGTAAACTTTTTTTTAATCTCAAGAGAAGAGTAAGTGTGTATGATACTTCACCCCGTCACTTGAATTAATTCCAAATACCATTAATAATCTTGGTTCAATAAAATGACCGTTCCTCCTTAAGTATGGGTTTTGGGTTAGGGTAAGGCATAAAATGGTCTTAGGTCGGTCATTCACAGGGATTCCCAAATTAAGCCCAAACACGTGTAACCTGGAGACATGAATCACATTTTATACACAGCTGATGGATACATCAGTATTATATACATTGCTAGTATGCTAAATATGTGGCGCCACTTGGATTATATTAATGGAGTATGGAAAGTAAGTAAAAACAGAAAAATGAATGATAAGTTTTTAAAAAGGGAGATTATTGTGAAATTAGTTGAATTGAATACATTGAGACTTCTAGAGAGGATTAATAAAGAGAGGCTACTCTAAACTCTAAAGCATAGTAAAATAAATGGACTTTCAAGACAAGGAGTACATGAGAAGAAATGTCTTCCGATATGAGATGAAAGCTTGGAAAAAAGCTGGTAGGAGGGAAGAATAATAACGATAAAATATAAAGGGAGTCAAAGCCCTCCTTGGGGTATAGTTAGAGCTGCAGAAAGTGATTAAAATAAAGCAAATTATTTAGTATTTAATACATAACACAATGGGTGTTTAAATTAGATCAAACTTACTGAAAGAAGTTCCCATTGAATCGTCAGGATCATTGTCTTTAGCTTCTAAAGCCATAGCAGCTATCTCATCCCCAGTCATACTGTCAATATCCAACTTCTGCTTGATATTACATTGCGTGCATAGTACTAGAGATATTAATATTGCTCTTCTTAACCAAACCATTTTTAATTAATAAATAATTTATTTAGAACAACAAGTATCCCCAATTTTGAAGGAAATAAAAAATTGAACTTTATTTTAATTATTAAAGTTATGTTTCTTTATCTATAATTTTATTTTTATCTTTAAATCGTGACACCAATTTTTAATTTTTTAGACAAAAATTTTAATTTAAATTGTAATAACATTTAAAAAAAAAATTCTGGTGCAAATTAAATACATTTATCAGAATTTGTGTTAATTGTTACTCTATCTGATTTAAGTGAAATAAATGTTAACATAATTATTTGATTCAAATCACTATATTAAAGAAAGTGTATAGTGTGTTTTTTTTTTTTTTAAAAAGCCAACTATTCCAAAGTGATTTTTTTAATAATCTAGGACTGAGTGTAATGAAAGATAATGATGTATTAAGTCTGGTCTAGAGGTTATAATTATTTACACAAGTGTTCAATTGAACATTATAATGAATTGATTTGGAATTCAAATAAAACATGTAGATTTTGACAATTTGTTTTGAATCAAAGAAGAACAATGTAATTAGTAGTGTAACAATGAAGGGTAGAGATATTTGATAATTTTTTCTATAGTATCTCTTATTATTGTCGCCCATAGATAATAGTCAGGAATAACGGGATTTGATTAAGCTTAATGCCTCCTGCTTGAATTAAAAAAACAAATCTACTTCAATGATTTCTTAAAATTATTAATAATGAAATTATTAAAATGCAATATGTTGCCAGAAATTGAACGATAAATCCCTAGGTGCCCTAGGGTGAGTGAGCACAAATGTTATTTTGTGTTCTGTGCTCAAGGTGGAGGTAGCTCTGATGTGACTCAGTATTTAGAGCTATAATATATTATAATTTTAGGGCTTGTGGTCCTAATCAATGTACCGGCTAAAGCTTTATTTTCCTAGAAGTGACTCCAGAGATAGATGTGAAAGCAATAGTCGCTCAGCGACTATCGCTGAGGACTCCTCTTCTGAGATTGCATATTACCGTTTTTATAGCTGAGCGACTCTTACCATGTAAATTCAGAAGAATATTGTTGAGCGTCTATCGCTGGAGTCGTGTCTTGGAAAACTTACCTTACCACTTATATAGATTATCAATGTAAACACACATACTTTTTACTTTCTCATATACATTGTAAAGAGATTTCATTTGAGATTTTGATTAACCCGTTTTGAGGTCCCTTGTGTCATATATATATATATTTTATTTTTTAATTTAAAAAATGCCTGTCTTTAGTCTTTGCAGTTGGAAGTAGCTTTAAATACTGGGTCAATTGCATGAAATTTGACTTATCTTTCAGGAAAAATTAGTTTTAGCTCTAAATTTAAGGGGCCTCTCCCCTAAAACTGTGGAAATAATCTCAAAAACTATTCTGACTTTTGATTATGATAATAAAATTATAATTTTTTAAGTCATATGTGAATATACTATTTATGATCGAACTTAATACATTGATTATTGTAAAAAAAAGTAATTTGATTAATTCTTTCATTGCCCAGTTATAAGTATGTTCAGTTTTTTTTATTACATTACTACTTTTCTATTATAATCTATTTATAATTATTTTTAAGTTAAGAAAGCTCGATGGAATGCTAAATTTATTTAAGGTTGTAGATAATAGGGGGTTACATGAGGTTACATTAGATGTAAGGATGAGTGGGAGTGACCGATAAACCTCTTAAACAAACTCAATCAATTTCTTTATCAGTCTTTGATTAGTGTCTGACCACTGTCAATGTATCTACCCTTCTACATTTTATTCACACACTGTTTTTCTTAAGACTACAAGAATTGTGAAAGTATGTAATGAAATACTTTAGTTTTAAATAATATAAATTCAAATGTTATTTATCTACTTGTATTTATTATTATTTGAAATTGTTGCCTTACCTTAGCTGTTTGATAGACTGTTATTTACCTACCTAGTCCTCAGTACTACTGCCCTTGATCTCTGACAATACTGGCCCAAACCTAACTAAAACGGGATATTGCCTACATAACTCTATACCGTGGGCGCCCTATAAGTGCATTACATTTTTAAAAGTGTGCAAGTGATTACAAGTAACAATAATAATAATAATAATAATAAGACATATAAATTCTACAAAAATGATTTTTATTGTTTTCTTATTTGTATTTTTTCATATTTGTGTATAATTTATTCAGTTAACTATATTTTCTTTTTTTTTATAAATTCTAAAAATAATTTTAACTGCGAAAATAAATAGTTTTTGTTGTGTTTATTATTATTATATTTTATTTTTATTTTTTTCATATCATACCTTCTGCTGAAGCAAATAAATAAATAATAGGCGCACTCAATTTCTTATACCCCTGGTTATGTATAAAATCAAATTAAAATAATTAGCTGTCACATTTGATTATAAATGATAAAAATGGTCATATTGTAGGTTTTAATTTGTAGATAGCTGCCCGTTTTAGGATATTGAGTGCACATATTGGTAAAAAAAAAGTTTCACTATGATTAAAGTTAAGATTATTACTGTATGAAGTTTAAGACAATATTTTGGCTTATATCGTAATAAGTTTGCAAAAAAATTAGTTGCGGTATAAAGTACTGTCTTATATAACTCCAATAGGCACGTTCACTGCAGGGTTAATATAAATTTGTTTCAGGTCTGTCCTCTAGAAGTAGCTCTAGATGTCTTGACTATCTCAATTTGTATTTTTTATTTTATTTGACTTTTTTTAATTTACTTTATTTGGTTGTTATTTAGTTTGTTCTCCTATTTTTTATATTTTCCCCTATTAAAAAAGGTCTTCTGGCAACATGATTGCCCATCCTTCTGAATGGTAAGTTATTACTGTTTGATGGCAGTTAGCTTCAACCTTTCTACTGAGGCTGTGTAATTTTAACACCCTGTACTGTCATAAACTCAAATAGCAACTGATATCCTTGCTTTTATTTGATTATCATATGTCAACAGGGTTTTCTAATCTTTGAACTTTTCTTTTATCTTAGTTGTGATTCTATCTCCTTATATAAGCTGAATTCTTTGGACTAAAGGCATTTATTATTTATTAAAAAATATTTATTTGTTTAAATGAGTGATATTTGTTGATAGATTGAACTTTGCCTAAATTATTTTTGGAAAAGCCCCTCGCCTTCCTCTCTCTTTAAAAATTTTGTAATTGAGAGTTGCTTTATTAATAATCATCCACCTTAAATCTCACTTAAGGTTAAGTTGTATTTATTTTTTTTTAGCCTCTCACCCATTGGTAATTACCACTTTTAATTAAAAAATTGTTGTAATATATTTTATTTTACAAATAGTAATAACGGTTTGATCGTAAATTTGGTTTGGTCTGTTTGAAATGGTGTGCAACCCAGAAATAGTTCTTATAAAACTTCTCCATGTTTTTTTTTATCTTAAGATTATAAATGGCTTATAACTATAAAATATATAAAATTGTCAACATAAAAACTATATTTATGTGACCAAACTGTCCAAAACCCTTAAAATATTATTCTTTTAATGTTAAAAATTGTGCATTTTTATTTATTTATTTATTTTTTTTTTAGAAATTATTTGTTGGAGATTAAAAAATTGAAATCCTATATTTCGAGGGATATTATTATAGAAAATGATCTTTTACACTTCACTAACTCTTACGTGGATTTAAATCCATAGTAATATTTGTCAACAAAAATATTTGTCAAAGAGCCTTCAGGATGATTTTTTATTTCATTTGTATGCTACTTCTGGTGTCAATTATTGAATCTGTACCATTGTCAACACCTAAACCTTCTCCTTCTTGTGGATATGAGGTGAGACAAAATTTAGAAATAAAAATTAATAACATTTTTGTATAAATAAAACAGTAATTCTTTAGATTGTTATTCCCCTATGTTTTTTTGAGAATATAAATGACTGACTGAATAACTATTAAGACAAAGCAATGTTTAGTCCAATCGACTTTGGGATAAAGGAATATTACACTTCTGTTTCTATAGGGGGAGTAACAGTCTAAAGATTAACTTCCTGTACACCTTCTTTAGATTGTTACTCCCTTCTGTTTTCTTTATAAGGGGAGTAGCAATCTAAAGAAGTGCCAATTAAACATGCTAAAATTACCTCCTGGCTAAATTTGCTATTTTCCTTCGTGCTATTCATTATTCATGATTAATTATTGATTTTACTTTTCAATTGAGTAAGTATTCTTAAATTTTACTACAATATTCAATACTCTGTAATGTATTAACACTTTTGAGATGTCTGTTGTTAGGCATGTTTTTCATTTGAGCCCGTGTTGATTATGAGCTACCAATTTGACACGACTTATGAATATGTATTGAGCTGTTATGTTATTGGCTTAGATAAAACTTCTGGCTAGTTGTAAACAAAGGCTAACTTAATTGTGTACATCGCAAGCCAATTATAGTTGCAAATCCATGACTCATTATGATGTCATGGTCTATTTGGCTAGGAGCCCATGATACGTTAGGCATTATGCTTTCCTAAATGTGTTGGTTTTTGATATGGGGGTCTTACAATCTAGTCACATAAAATATTTTGCAAGTGTAACTGAACTCTTTTACCTCCTCTATCTTCCTAACAATTGGAATGCTCCTGCCCAGTCCATAAAATATAAAGTTCATTGTGTATTATATAATGTAAAAACATACTATTCAATGTATTTAGTAAAATTTGTAGATATTCTGTTTAAAAAATTTTTAAAATAAATACTTTATTCTTGAAATCTCCATTAGTTTAGTGGCTTTATTGAGCAAGATCTCAAGAACAGCTATTTTAAAAATAAAAAACTTTTTTTTGTCATGTTTGTAACGGGATGCACTCCAGAGGGCATGCTTACTAATTGGATAATAGTTTTAAAAGCCCACTGTTTTCTTTCTTACATAACCATTCCATTACAGGACCATTCTAGGCTAATTAATTCAAAACATGACATGTTTCCGATCTGACTTAATGATTTATTAATGTCTGTTAATTATTATGTGTTGAATAATTATTAATCTTAAAAATAGAATTATTAAAATGTGTAATATATGTAGAACAGGTTAGAAATATGGAGAAGAGAATAGATAATACATTTCAGTCCTTGAAAGGTAATTTTAATTTAAAACTTGCATATATGTTTCTATTTATATGCAGGTATTGCAAAATACAATCCACAATGTGCGCAGTTCACAAATACTGATAACATTTAGTACAAGTAAAATAATTTTAAAATGGTACTTACTTAATTTGAGATTTGTCCATACAAAGATTCAAAGAAAAAAATTAATATTATTTCTTTTTCAGTCATGTACATTGCCCAAGGAAGGTAATTACCTGAATCTTCACATAGTTGCGCACACTCATGATGATGTGGGTTGGCTGAAAACTTACGATGAGTACTACTATGGAAGTAAGTATCTTATTACCTGAAAATATACATGTTGGTAATTAAACTAAGAGACAAATATTTTTTAGCGACTTTAATTATATGAATATTATATCCCTTTCCTGGCCCAAAACGAAATAATTTCTTGCATATAATATGAAATTGAAGTAATAATGTGTAATTGGGATTTTTCAGATAACAACTCAATTCAGGTTGCAGGAGTCCAATACATTTTGGATTCAGTGGTTCAGGAATTGCTTCATGATCCAAATAAAAGGTGACATGGCAAAAACTATTTATTTATTTTACAAACAAAATAAATTATGCTTGATAATAATTGTTTCTTTAAATAATAATATATTGACTTATTTAATTGTAGAGATGTATAGTGGACTTAAAATTTAAACAAAGGCGAAGGTATTTATTGGAATAAAAGTCCTGTTTTTGAAGAACAATTTTTTTTTATTTCATCAAAGCTTTCGCCGAGGGAACCTGAGCATCATCAGTGATATTTATCTTTTATGTATTTGTAGATTATCACTGATGATGCTCAGGTTCCCTGGGCAGAAGCTTTGATGAAATAAAAAGTTGTTCTTCAAAAACAGGACTTTTATTACAATAAATACCTTCGCCTTAGTTTGAATTATTTAATTTCTAAACATTAATTTTTAACATAAGGCATTTAAAATTATGATATATTTTTAATTTTTTTAATGCATTGATAATAACTTTTTAGGTTTTGTTAAAAATACAAGTAACATTAGAGTAAGGTTATCATGTAATCCTCTTCAATTTTCATCACCTACATCTATCTTTCTATTCCTTGTTCCAGAACTTCAAGAAGAGTTCCAGCTACTTCACACATCATACATTTGTACATTGTACCGCAGAAGCGAGTATGGTGTGGTCATTAGTAAGCTATATAATATATGTATAGCTATATAAGCGTGCGTCAACCTAGAGAAAATACATCTGTTTTATTTCCAACACGTCATTTCCTTAGAAAATTATAAAGAAATTCTCTGAGACCTTAGTTGAAAATTAAAAAGAAAGAAAAAAAAGAAAAAAAAAAAAAAAAAAAAAAGGTCTTTAATATGTTGTTCTCTTATGTTTAGATTTATCTATGTGGAGACTGCTTACTTTTGGAAGTGGTGGATGGAGCAGTCAGATACTTTAAGGCACCAGGTCAAGAAGTTAGTCAGCAGAGGTCAACTGGAGTTTGTAGGAGGTGCCTGGTCAATGCATGATGAAGCTGCTGCCCATTACCATTCTATGCTTGATCAAACAACTTGGGGATTCAGGTAAGGAAAAGCAAGATGTTCTTGTGTTGTGTTTAATAATTTGTTGCTCTGTTTTTTTGTTTAGCCCTTAATATTTATTATATTTCTGTATCTAATAAAAGTTTGAAATTACTACCTGTATTCTCACTAAAACAATATGAGGATAAGCTAAAAGTAAATTTATAATTTAAGATCTTCAGATGCAACTAGAGGTGTTGGACTAGTTGATCATTATCAGGGGACCACAGGATAGCAAAGTTTCTTACTTTCACTTGACTATTGCAACCTTGGCCTCTTAAACTTTTGCTGCTTAACTATGATAGGTTACAGCTCTAGATACTTCAAATCTACGTTTGCCTTTTTAAGCACCTTCCTCTTCTTTTTAGGCGTTTTATTTAAGATTTCATGGTTTCTTCCCACATTTACTACTATATATTTGCATGACATTCCCTCAATCACCTCATGCAACTCATGCTATTATTAATTATAAGAATGTCTTCATGGACTAGAATCATCACCTCCCTCACTGCTCCTTATTTCTTCCTCAAAATTATTTCTTCTAACCCTCCCTTAGCAACTTTGAGGGTTAGAACACTTGAAAAATTAGTGTTTGACTAATTTTCACAGTCAATATTACCCTCTAATTGTAAAACAATCCAACCTAATAAGTATTCCATTCTTACTTATATTTTTTTTATATTGCCTAAGGGTCGTGCTTGGTACATCTTTATAATTCGTACATATTTTTATAATCTTATAAGGAGTTTAGCTGACACCTTAAATAGGAGACATTTGTAAGATCTTTAACTTGATTATATTCTTATAATATATTTATTCATTTAATGTGTGATTTTGTTTTTTCAGAAAACTAGATGACACTTTTGGCAAATGTGGTAGACCAAAAGTTGGTTGGCAAATAGATCCTTTTGGTCACTCTAAGGAGAATGCAAACCTTATGGCTAATTATGGTTTTGACGGACTTTTCCTTGGAAGAATCGATTGGGAAGATAAAATATGGCGTTATAAAAATAAAACCATGGAAATGATCTGGCACACCAGCAGCAGTGATGACTGTAATCTATGATGAATAATTTATTTATTGCTATAAATAATAATTTGATTTTAGCTAATTTTACGTTACTGGTTATATTTAACCATTTATCTTGTGATTTAAATTAAATCTAATTTAATTTAATTTTTTTTAGCTGATCGATCAAAGCTGTTTACTGGTGTTCTCTATAATATTTATGCACCTCCCAAAGGATTCTGCTTCGATGTAACATGTGATGATGAACCAATTGTGGACGACAAGAGTAGCCCAAAGTATAATGCTGAGCAAAGGGTAAAATAAATATTTGCATTATATGATTATACTTTTTATGGGGGATATTCTCGGATATCTGAAGTTAGGCAATTACACAAGTAAGTTTATTTTGTGTACACATGCTTGCTGCACCCTAGCTCTAAAGAGGTTGAAGACTGTAGACTGACTGCTAGATACTAGAAGAATATGGTGTGGGCCAGAATTGAAGACCAACCCCACCCTGCAAAAAATAACTCCCTCATCAAATAAGCCCAAACATTTTTTTTTTTTTTTTTTTTTTTATTGTATGCTGATCCCTTCTAGTTGTAATTGACTTCTTTTGTCTTTTTTTTAACAAAATAATAAATACTTAAATTTATTTCAAAAGCTGATCTTTAGGAATGGCTTTTTTCTTACCATAGGTAACGGAAGCTATGTGATTGTTATGAATAATGAAAATATTTTGTCTCCAATTTCAAAAATTCCAAGACAGAAATCCATGTTAGACATGAGGAAAGATTTTTGATTCCGTGTCTGTCAGTCTGTCTGTTACTCAATTTTGGCAAATCAACATACTATCATCTTAAAAACTACATGTCCTATTTTATGAAATTTGTATGGGTTGTCAAAAGAAGACTGCAGATATACCCAGATTAATCTAAACTGTCTGCACTCTTTAACTTTTTCCTAATTGATACTTTAATTAATGTAAAAAAATCAAAACTATTTTGACGCACTAAAAGAAAAACAGGGGAAACAATTACATAAATTAGACAATAATGGCTTGTAAAATCAAAAAATTAATAAAGTACCCATTTTTTAATGCAGTCCCCTTTAATTTTCAATTAAGTTTTCTATTTTAGGTCTTCAAGGGTATAATAAAAACCAACTACGTTTTTTGTGATATTTCGTCCCTACTTTAGGACATTATGAAGCAATATACTTATTTCTTTTGTTCATGAATTAAAATTTATTCGTCATCTCATCAATTAAAAAATTATATTTTAAAATCCCACTTCTTAATTTCGTCAATAAGAAATTCCATAATGTAAAATAAAATTAAAATTCACATCTCACACACAAAAAGATACATGAGTCATGTGAGATATGAAGTGAGTTATGAATTCACAATGGAAATAAGTATATTGCTTGATAATGTCCTGAAGTAGGGACGAAATATCGCAAAAAAAAATGTAAGGGTTTTTATTATACCCCTGAAGACCTAAAATAGAAAACTTAATTGAAAATTAAAGGGGACTGCATCACACACAAAAAGATACATGAGTCATGTGAGGTATAAATTTTAATTTTATTTTACATTATGGAATTTCTTATTGACGAAATTAAGAAGTGGGATTTTAAAATTAAAATATCACTTTTTGATGAGATGACGAATAAATTTTAATTCATGCACAATGGAAATAAGTACATTGCTTGATAATGTCCTAAAGTAGGGACAAAATATCGCAAAAAAGTAGTTGGTTTTTATTATACCCCTGAAGACCTAAAATAGAAAACTTAATAAAGTACGTGATTGGATGCGAGGAAGCTATGTGCCTTGCTAATTGGCAGTCTATTTTTCACATCACCAAGGCTTATTTTTAGAAAAATACTAATTAAAAAACTCGTGCTTGAAGATGTTTTTAATATCTAGTTTTAAGTGTGTACTTTATTTCATTGGTTTTTAATAATTTAGTTATCACGTAAACATTACCTGCCCGGAGTTGCAAGCCAGGAGCTGGCAACTCCCTATTGTCATTTAAGATTTGAAAAACTCCATGCAAGGAAATAATATAGCTTTCTAATCATCTTAATGGCACTTTTATAAATAGTTAGAGCGACTAAGATATTATATTATATAACCAGGAGGTATCAGAATATTGGTTGGTAGACTCTATTATTCCATTCTTCATATTTCATCTTATGGATCTTAGAGAACTTTATGTAGTTCTTTAAAAATGATATCGGCAACTAAGTTATTCTCAATGTAAAATTAATTTAAATAATTTTCCTTTATTGCAGGCTGAGGACTTTGTCAAAAAAATGCTGGATTATGCTAAAGCCTACAGAACAAATAATATACTTGTAACAATGGGCGAAGACTTTCATTTTCAGAACGCTCATATGAATTTCAAAAATATAGATAAACTCATTCGGTAAATTGCTATTTATTGATTTATATCAAACATTTTCTGAAGGTTTGTTTCCTTAATTCTACTAAGTAGCTTATCCTTCATGCATGCTGAGGGTGGCAATTTTCGTAAAGCTATTTTGTTGTGATATGTTGCTCCCTCTAGTGAAAGCATCATGTTGATTATTATAATGTTTACTGCAAGCAACAAGTATCAGTAATACCTAGAGTGTTGAACTTTAATGCTATAAGAATATAATTCCAATTCTTTGATAAATGTATAACGTTTAATATTTTAAATTAGCTTTACCTTTTATTTTGCAGTTAAGTGATTTCTGAAAATAAGCTGATATTATATTTCTGACTTTCAGGGGTGTAAATAACATTGAAGTGGATGGGCTAAAAATGAATGCTTTCTATTCGACTCCATCCTGTTATCTAAAGGCTGTAAATGATAAACAAATACCTCTTCCAACCAAATCTGATGATTTCATGCCTTATTCTAGCGACCCTTATTCTTTCTGGACTGGTTTCTATACTTCAAGACCAACTTCAAAGCACTTTGAGAGAAAGGGCAATAACTTCCTTCAGGTATAAGAACATTTTAATATAATCTGAATTAGAGATAAACATTCAACTTTAGTACATCTTAGGTAATATTAATCGAATGTTAAATTGTAATATAAAGAAAAATCAGTAGGCTTTGGAAATAGAATTGAGCGTTTTGATCCAATCATATATATAATGGGTCTTAAAGAGGCCATGCATCCCTACTTTTTGGTGCAATGAAGCTTTTTAGGGTGTATTCATATTTATTTATTCTGGTTCATAGATGGCACTCTTAATTAAGTGTGAAGAATGTTACATAAACGTGCATATATAACAATATGAAGTACATGATAAAAAAGTAAATGATATAAAAAAAAAATATATATATATATACAAAGTAAAGTAACATGATAAAAAAAAAAAAAAAAAAAAACTAAAAAACTAAAAGTTACTTCCAAAAACTATTTTTACGTGTGTGTGTTTATAAATATGTTCCTTAGAATGCTGTAAATAAACCAGGTTGAGGTGATGAGTGGTTTCAAATCTTGTGTTTGAATCCCAGAGAAGTGAGATATGTTTCACACTGATGTTCTCATTGAGTATTGAGTAGTTATGCAAAGAAACAAAAAACATACAAGTAAACGAGTAAACTAATTATTAAATTAATATGCAAACAATAAAAGATAGTAACAAGTGCAGAAGTTAACAAGGCAAAATGTCAACTATTAAACAAGTAAACTTGCTAACATTAAAATACAGTAACAAATCAAGAAGCTAACAAGTAATAGTTAATTACATGTCAAGTGCTGAAAGTAGCATTTTGCATGCGAGTGTGGAGTTTGAACCCGAGCGACAGCGAGGGTAGTAAAACAACACAAGCAATGCAAAATGCCGTTTTCGCACGACTTGCATACCGTACTTTATCTATGATTGTTAAATTTTAATAATAAATACAGAAAAAAATAATAAACTTCCTTATTTCATTAGTTTCATTTTTCTTCCATTAGTTGTATTTTGTGCCAAATTAATTATTTCGCGAGGCGTATTATTCTCCTCATATTCGCCATAATCATTTAATTTACTCATTGATTTTCACAATAAAACTCTATATAAACAGTTACTTTTATTAGGTTACTGATATACTTTTTTGCACAAATTTTATGCCTGGGGATAGATTTGCAAGCAGCTCTATTCAATTGCAAATCTTGGACCTGAAGCTAAAGGAGATCTCGATGCTATGAGAGAAGCAATGGGTGTAATGCAGCATCACGATGCTATTACTGGAACTGAGAAACAACATGTTGCGGATGACTATGCTAGGATATTGACTGAAGCTTTTAAGGAATGTGGCGTTGTTGCAGAGGAAGCTTTTAAGTATGTAAATTAAAGTCTAGAGAATTAAGTGAGACTATTTGCTTTCATACACATATCAAACAGCCTTTAGAACCATATTGATGTAGAAATTTTAAACACATCTGCTTGATTTTTCTCCAATATTTGATGAAAGTTGTCAATCTTAATAGTTTTTTATTTATTTTTAGCAAACTGATGCCAAAGAATAAAGTACCCGTGGTTATGAAGAGCTGTCTTCTCAGCAACATCAGTTCCTGCTCAGATGTAGAAGAAAAAGACAACTTTGTGGTAACATTGTATAATCCTCTTAGCCGTCCAGTCGACCATCTTGTCAGGTTACCTGTGACAAGTGAGACTAACTCGTACACTGTACTTTGTCCAATGGGTGAGTCAAAATTTATAATTATTCATTGATTATTTTAGTAACTAATTAATCTACACAATTTGTGAGCGACACTAGGAATGTGCTACGCAAGCGTGACACATAAGAACTGTTCCAATATCAGACATTACGTTATTATGATGTTGGCTTGGCGTTACGCCATGTCCTGCATCGTTTCGTCATGTCCGACTCATCACGGGCCTGACGATGCTAATTATTAATTAAAACCAATTAATAATTTATAATTGCTAAAATTAAGACAGGTTTTCATAATCAGAGAACACTTTTGACAATGTGCCATACTTTTAATCATCATTCATTTATCAGTTAAATCAACCCCGACCCCTTACAAACACTCTTTTGCATCACATGGATGAGAATTAGAACAAACTGTAGTTTTCTGATTCTTAACCAAACCCCACATGTTTGCCCACTTATGAAAAACTGAATTTCAAAATTAAACTAATTAAATAATTAAAATAATTAAATTTTATTTAAATTAAATAATCTTAATTGTTTAGTGTTTAGCCAATTCTAAATAAAGCACCTTGAGGTGAAATTTAGAAAAATAAAAAATTCTAAGATGTACTCCATTTGGATTCTAATTTAAGCATGTGTAATTTTTAAGGAGAGATTCTAGTTTCTGAGATACACAGAGTCTGAGATTGTGTAAATCCTGACTTATTGAACTCATTGCAATTATCAATGTAAAAACCCCTGGGGTTTACCCTGAATTTGCACTAATTTTATATTTAAGTTAAGTTTTCATTTACATTTTTATTTTTATTGTAGGTAAAGAGCAACAAGTTCAAGTGCTTAAGCTCTCTGATGGAATCATCTCCATTCCTGGTAGAATAAGTAAAGCAACAGCTCAACTGGTTTTCGTTGCTAAATATATCCCACCTCTAGGTTACAAATCTTATTACATCACAAAAAATCAACAGAATATCAAGAGTACAGAAGAGGTGAAACTTACAGGACAACCAATCACTGTAGGCTATGATAAGGTCAGTTTGAACAATGTCTTAAACATAAAATATATTTAAAATCTATCATCTATTATTTCAGTAAACAAACAACCAACCAAGGGTTATTTCAGTAACCACCTCAAGGTTTTTTTTTTTATTAGTTTAGGATTTTTTATACTGTATTAAAAGTGGTTTTTTGTCTCATCTAGGGAGTTTCTCTTAGAGTTGATGGAAAGAATGGTCAAATTACTCATATGATTGTGAATGGTGTGAAGATGTATTTGGAGCATCATTTCTCTTACTATGTTGGAAGTGTGGGTAATAATACGAAATACAGAGATAGGTCATCAGGTGCTTACATCTTCAGGCCTAATGGAACTGCTATACCAATTCATCCCCATGGTCTACAAAATGTAAAAATCTATGAAGGTAATTTTTGTAATTTATTGAAGTTGAGAATAATTTCTGGAGTTTTAATCGATATTAGGAAAGAGCATTGTTTTTTAGTTTTACCCAATGAATTGGTTGAAAAAATAAAATAAGATGTTTTAAGTTATGGGAGTTATCATATATTTACTAGATTTCTCAAGGAAACCATAAAAGTGTGTAAAAAGTAAGTCACTTGCAAAATTAAGGCTTCAAGTTGTGGAGTTTACCAAGCTTTGAATTATAAAGCATGGATTCTTAAATGGTACTTACAAAATTTACCAAAAATATTATTTTATTACTATTATACTAACAAAATGCTAATAGAGAGAAGTTGACAAAAGATGTATAAGGAAGAAAATGAATCAAGATTCATTAAAAAAATAAAAAAATCAATCAAGTATACAATGTCATTTTAAAGGTAGTTTTATTTTTAAAACGAAAATTATATACATGTATACACGTGTAAAACAACACATTACATTACAGTTTTCTCAGTTAGGTTTGAAAAAATCGTGAATTCTTGTCTGTATCACCCTCAACAAGGTGGCAAATCCCTCTAACCACCTCACCGGTAGCGAATGCAGATAATAGAGGGTTTGGAAAACAGAAGTTCCGATAATCAAAGTTATACTGTACTGACATTTCTGAAATTGTATGTAAACATATAAACCGACTTCAAGATTTATACCTTGAAGAAGGAAATATATTTTCAAAAATTTTGGTAAATCAAAACCTTCCTTGTTAAACCTTTTATTTTATTATTTCAGTTGGTATACACCAAGTTCTTAGTTGCATAAGGAGTTTAGAAATAAACTGAAATATTGTGTAGGGTGATTAAGTGGCCTAAATGCTCAAGGTTTCATTAATTTTTTTTTTTGTTCAAAAACTCAAGCTCTCAATTCATGGATTCATGAATACCCTTTATACTGTTGTACTGAATACCCTTTATACCATGTTGATTATAATTTTTTAAACAATTAAAAACGTATTATCTAATAGAATTAAAATCTAAGTTGTTATATAGTTTGAAGATTAAGAGCGCAAGTGGAGTTGATATCAATAGAATTCATTATTCTATTGCTTTATAGTATTTAAACGTTAAAAAAGTTGAAAGTTTAAAAAGTACCTAATATACATTGCGCCCATGAAGGTGCGCCTGATGAAAGGTTAAATGTAATATCTGGGAATATATTGGAGGGTAAGGCCCTCCAATTATCCTACTAATTCTAATTTTTCTTGGTGCCTTGATTTGACTACAAAATTATTTTGTGTTATGTTAGGCTTTAAATACTAAAAGTTTAGCTTCCTAGTCAGCTTAAAAATCTCGAGCTTCTTGTAAATTTTTATAACATAAATGTAATTGGCCAAATCCTTGTACATTTTAAATACATTTAATGAATAATTTTATAATTTAAGAATAATTTACGAAGACACATCATTTTGTGATGTGGTATTAACATAATTGAACTGTTTTATATATCTTGCTTGATCAATTATCTTAAAATGTTGACGGATTTCCCTCATTGTAAGGTTCTCATTGTCATTCATGATTAGATAATGTCACTATTATATTTTTCAGGCGAAGTTGTAACTGAGATTCACCAAAAATTTGCTGATTGGGTCAGTCAAGTAATAAGATTAAGAAAAGATGTGGACTATGCTGAATTCGAGTGGCTTATTGGCCCTATTCCTATCGGGTACCATCTTAATTATTATTATTAGGAAAAAATGGCTAATTCGGACTGTATGCGCCATCAAAATTTCTTCGAGGTGGTATACAGGAGGGTTGTTTTTCTTCAGGAAATGAGAGGAGCACCGCGAAGCGGTGCGGAGCAGCTATTGAAAATTCAAGGGTACACAAAATTTAGGTTTTTAATATGCGGGATTTTATCACGTAACCTTAAAGTGGTGGCACGTGCAATCCGAATTTACCGAAACAAATATATAAAATATATTTATTTTGTCATTGTGTGCACTATCAACAATAAATTAATTTGTTAAAAAAAAAATAAAATAAAAAAATAAAAATAGATTTTAAACATTATCTTTAAGCATAATCAATAATGTAACTAATGTTATTTCAGGGATGGAAAAGGAAAAGAAATAATCAGTTCGTTTACAGCAGATAATATTCAAAACAATGGTGTATTCTTTACAGATTCTAATGGTAGAGAATATATTAAAAGGAAACTTAACTTCCGTCAAACCTGGCCTCTAAAATTGGTGGAAAAAGTATAACGGTTTAAATATTATTACTAAACCAATCAACCATTTATTTGCAAAATTTTTGTTAAATATTATTCGAACTCTTATTATTATTATTTTTTTTTATTTTTTATTTTTTTTTTTTTTAAAGGTATCAGGAAACTATTACCCTGTGACAACTACAATATCTATTGGTGATGATAATGGAAGGGTCTCATTGGTAACTGATAGAGCTCAGGGTGGATCCAGCCTCGATCAAGGACAAATTGAACTTATGGTTTGTAAAAAGTGTTTGAGATTATTAACTATACTTTGTCAGTTACATTTGAACATTTAACATCTACTGTTTGGATTTTTTTTTATCCATTTTATTGATTATTTTGTTACACTAAACTTCCTTATTTGAAATGATTCAATCAAGGGGACATTGTCTTTCTTCCATTTTGAATGCCTTTCATATCTAAATTTATTTTTCGGCTTCTTGCACAATGTTCTTAGTAGGCTCCTCCTCGATACGATCAGTAATCTGATGACATAGCCATTACCAATATTAACATTATATTATATTCTTGTCAAGGTTCATAGAAGGCTGTTACACGATGATGATTTTGGGGTTGGAGAAGCTTTAAATGAAACAGCTTATGATGAAGGTCTGGTTGCTATTGGAACTCACTATGTTAGCCTGCAAAATATATCAAACATAAGGAAACTTGTTCAGGGTAGAATTCTAGATGCCTGGACTTTCATCTCACCAACAGAAGGAATACCATTTTCAACTTGGCAGAATTTATACAACATGGAAGTAAGTGTTATTGATATTTCTATTATTTGTATTGAATGGGTATGTTAAAGGCAAATGGTCCCATGTGTTAAAAATGATGTGATCCCAGATGGATGAAGTTAATGTGGAACCATCTATGGGCTCATGGGCGCCCATATAAATTTTTGTAGGGGGGGGGGGCACCATCAC
>KZ651236.1:440850-455741 GCA_001010745.2 Gerris buenoi
AAATAGCATAGCGAGCGACGCATAGTTTTCGAGGTATATAGGAAGAACTAAATATATTTATTTCAGCTTTATGCAGCTTACACAAGTTTTTGAAGCTTCAAACTTAAGATCACAATAGCCTAACTGGTTCAAAAACAAGGGAAGATTCAGCCAATTTGAAGGGGGCTGGTTCTCTTTCGTTTTAGGGAGGTCCAGGGGCCGTCCCCCGGGAAATTTTTTGTAGTTTACATTACTTCAAAACGTCTTTTTAGACAATTCCAAGCAGTGGCAGATTAAAAGGTGTCATCTACGGTGGGCGATCTGACCATCCAAGGGGGTGTCGGGAGTATGCTTTATTACTGAGCAAGAACGGATACAGCTATAGTTTGCATAAGTGAAAAATGTTGAAAGAAAAAGATTAATTTAGCGCATCTATATAGGTCAAAAGTTTAAAAAAAAATGAAAATTTTAAATATCAGATATCGGCATACACCACTCACTACGAGAAAAATTTAAGGAAATGAAGTTGTAGTAAATTTAATTGGCTTTTATACAAGCACTAAACAAGCCCGCAGACATAATAGTTCTGTTGCAATCGTAAAAATAAAACAAAAAACGGAAAAATTGTTTAATTTAAGAAATGAGCCTAGACCATTCCAATAACAAGTTGTGATCATTTGACAACAATCACTGTCTCTATTGAAGTGCACAACAAGCCGTTTGGTGTGGATTCACTCACCATCTTTTAAAAGTTGTGGATTTCTAAGCAGTCTGACACGGAAATGACAGAGTATTTCAAATTCGAAGTTGCCAATTGCTCAACGAAGCATCTCGTTTCTTTCAATTATTGAAGAGCATTTTTAATAAGAAATATTTATATACATTTTGATATTCTACGCATTTTTCTTTCATCAAATGCCCAAAATCTTGATATTATAAGTGGTTTTGGTTCATTCCTTAAAAAAATACAATTTTTTGTTTCTTTTACGGTTGCAACAGAGAACTACTTTATCTACATGCTTCATTTTGTGCTTGCATAAAAGCCAATTCAGTTTACTACAACTCCATTTCTTATGACTTTTCTCGTAGGTGAGAGGTTTTATGCCAACATTCGGCCCGAACGAGAGTAATAATACAAAATGTCAATTTTTTTTTGGAAAAAATAGATAATTTTTGAAGTGTCTTATCTCGAAAACTATTGGACGTACAGAGTTGCCGATGAACTTGAAGCCAATTATATATACTACAACTTCATTCCGTATGACTTTTCACGTAGGGTAACAGTTTTACGCCGATATTCGCACCAAAACGAGAGCAATACTTAAGATTTACATTTTGTGAAAAAAGAAAAAAAATCCAATTTTTAAAGTATCATATCTCGGAAACTATTAGACGTACAGAGTTACGCTTGGACATACATTTTTGTAAATTTATTCTACTGTAAAAATAGTAAGAACAAATAGCATAGCGAGCGACGCATAGTTTTCGAGGTATATAGGAAGAACTAAATATATTTATTTCAGCTTTATGCAGCTTACACAAGTTTTTGAAGCTTCAAACTTAAGATCACAATAGCCTAACTGGTTCAAACACAAGGGAAGATTCAGCCAATTTGAAGGGGGCTGGTTCTCTTTCATTTTAGGGGGGTCCGGGGGCCCTCCCCCGGGAAAATTTTTGTAGTTTACATTACTTGAAAACGTCTTTTTAGACGATTCCAAGCAGTGGCGGATTAAAGGTGTCATCTACGGGGGGCGATCTGACCCTCCAAGGGGGTGTCGGGAGTATGGACCCCTCCCCGGACTGCAGTACAGTATCTTAACCGTAAGTTATGGGTGTCATTAACAGATAATTATTATAGAGTGCATATAGCGGGGGGTCCGGGGGTCCCCCCCCCCGGAAAAATTTAAAAATATGACCTCTCAAAACAGCGCTTTTATGCATTTCTGAGGTAAAATTTGATTTTAATACTTAGTTATAAAAGGGTCATTTTTGGCTCGATTATTTGGTGTAGTTCGTTGGCAAACAAGTATGAACATGAACACAAGTATTTTTTTTTAAAAAATGTAATACAAACTTAAAAGCATAGTTATTGTAACACAATAAAACTTGTGCGCCTAATCATTCCCTTTGTCTAAATATCTTTATCTAAAAAAATGTTCGTTCTTGACAACGAAAATTTATCACAGTTCGTTACTTTCGGTAAGCTCGGAAGCTAAAGGAGGATTTTTAATTTTTTTTTTATTAGGTATATCTACGGGGTTAAGCCCATGGCAATGGACATAATTTTATATTTAGAAAAAAAAAAAATTAAATTAAGTAAATTAATTTGGATAAATTATTGTATCTATTTGAAGACCATCAAATCAAAGCAAATACTTATTTTTATTTGGATAAATGCGGTTGATTTAGATTGGCAATTACAAACGTTTGCGTATCTATAAATTATTTTATAAAATAAATTATCAGAATAAGTATATTTTTGAAGTGAAACTTCTTTGGCGGCGAGTGAATTTTTTCATAAATATAGTGTAACAAAGTTTGCGATTCGAGACTCGTCCAAGTGTAACATTTTTACAGATTAATTGTATTATATCTATTTATTTAAAGACCAGCAAATCAAAACAAAAATTTATTTTTATTGGAATAAATGTGGTTGCCTTAGTGATCAATAGTTTTTTCAATTTAATTTCCCATAACCATTTCTCAATCCTGAAATAATAAATACGTCAAAAAATGAAAGAGAGCAATGCATTCTAGAAGTTTCACTTCTAGTGCGAGAGCCTCACACATATTTTTTAAACAAAATAATCTATTATCGGCGTCTGTATTGAAAACCGGGACATTTTGGCATCCCGAAAAGTGTTTTCGGGAGACAAGTTCATGATTTTAAGTCAGAAACTGAGACAATCCGGGAATACCGGGGCGCCTGGCAACCCTACATTGGCGTCGTCAGAAGTAAATTGTTGTGGGGGGGGGGATATATTGCGGGGGCCGAGGAAAATTTTACTTTTTTTTTGCCCTCACCCAGAAAATTTTGAAAATATTACCTCTCAAAACAGCGATTTTATGCATTCCTGATATGAAATTTGGTGGTGTGTTGGCAAAAAAGTATAATTAAGGGGGGGGGGAGGTCTTGTTTTCCATTTTTTTCCTCTTTTCCTGGGAGCCAGGGGGGGGGCTTGGTCCCCCTGCCTATAGGTATGGGCGCCCATGTATGGGCTACTATTGACAAAACATTTAAATTTCTTCAAAATTGACTGAATATTTTTAATGTTATAGTTGTTAATAAAATAAAAAAAAAAAAAAAAAAAATAATTATTAAAAAAAAAAAAAAAAAAAAAAATGGATTTGGAGACTAATAAAAATGTCAGTATTTAAAATGATCCTGATGTTTACCTTAGGTAAGCTCGGAAGCAAAATAATGTCTAATATATATCAAATAAATAATAATAAAAATGCTGTGTATATGTTCCTTTTAGAGTGGCTCATAGCTTTCTCGCGTTCTATTTTTATACTTTTTAAAACCTATTACTGCCAAATTTGTTTAATTATCTTTTTCATTGTCAAAATTGTATTGATTTTTTTTATATGTTAATTAAAGTATAAATTTGGCAAAATGTAAGGTGTGCAGATCGTTAAAATTAATCAGACGCCATCTGCTGGCTACTTCCAACAAACCATCTAAATTTCATAAAAATTGGTGATTTTGATGATGTAGGTGTTAATAAATGTATGTTTATGCACAAGTGGAAGAGAAACAAGTAGGCATAAAAGGTTGGGCAACAAAAGTAGGCAACAATGGGCTAATTATGACCTGCCATCCGAATTTTAATAAAATTAGATGAGTAGTTTTTAAGATATGTTGATTCACGAAAATTGAGCGGTAGACCAACTGACAGACCCGGAACCAAAAATGTTTTCTTATGTCTGAAGCTTATTTCTGTCTTGGAATTTGTGAAAGGAGAGACCTAAAAATGTAAACAAATTTTCGTTCTTCAGAAAGATTACATAGGTTCTGATACCTTCTGTAAGCTCAGAAACAAAAACCTATACGAAACAACTAAATAAAAATTTGGTAAGCTTGGAAGCAAAATAATATCACATATGTATGTGTAAATTTAAAATAAGTGAAATTATATTTATGTATAAATTTTTCTGTTTTAGTTCAGCGCACTCAGGACTGCTCTTCCAGATAATGTTCAGATTCTGACCCTGGAACCATGGAAAGGCTCCACTATTCTTCTAAGGCTGGAACACATTATGGCTTACATGGATGATCCAGAACTTTCCAAACCTGTCTCCATTGATCTCAAGGTTACTCATTACCTTATTTTTTAACATATATTTAGGATTATTATTTCATACTTTATTTAAAATTTTAATCATTTTTCTTTAAACAATTTTGCTAATCCCATTGATTATCAAGTTAGAATTGGAATTATGACTTAATACATCATTATGATTGGGTTTGATTCAACATATTCATTATTAATCAAAAATATAAATATTTTTAATAATTATTCTTGCTGGGATTTATCATTCTAGAAATCCTTGAATGGAACCAATTTTTCAGCTTTTCAAAGTAAAATTTCCCTGTCAAAAAATTGTTAGACTTAAAAATTATTGTTTTGAGCTCCCCTGCACCCTAAACTCATCGTCAAAACTAAATAGTTTTAAGCTTCGTTATAAAATTTTAGAATCAAAATTGACTTCAGAATCCAAATCAATGAAAACAGAAGTAACCATGCGACGCAGGGGCGTAACTAGAATCTTGGGTGCCCTGAGGTAAGGTTATTCTTGGAGACAAACGGGAGGGGTATGGAGGACCCCCTCCATACAAAAAAAGGGGGGGGGGGGGGGGGCCCCCCCCCGGAATTTTTCAAAAAATAACACCTAAAAACGTTTTTTTAATGCATTCTAGAGGTCATATTTACCCACATCTATGGTATTTTATTTTGCTCATTTTACCAAATCCAAACTGTTTAATTTAGCCTTCATATCTAAATTCTCATGTACCTCCTGGGTAATTTAGTTAGGCTACTACCAGTGCTAGTGGCGTAACTATGGGCCCGCTAGAGCCCACATTGCGGGCGGGCCCCCAAATCCCTAAAACATGAAATCCCAAGTTCAAAAAGTAAGTTAATGTATTGTTACATATATACAAAACACACCAAGACAGACAAATTGAAATCAGAAAGAGACAAGATGAAGCAATCTTTATATATTAAAATGCCTTTCTTCTTACTTTTGACGAAGAAAATTCATCAATAACTTGATTAAAGTTTATTGAACTACGTTTGTCATGGTGCGTGAAAATATTGAATCGTTTTCTATAATGTCCAGGGCCTTCTGGGCTTAAAAGAACTGTTTAATAAATAGTCTTAATTATTCTTACCTGAAAATATTTTTTTGATAAACGGTTTTAAATTCACATTATTTCGTTTTGCCCATTGAAATTCAAATAGGGCCGTAGGATCAGGTGCTCTTCTCAGGGCGACACAGATGACTTTGTCGCCGGCGTTCGACCGGCGTTTGACTTGGGCACACCACACAAAACTTAACGACAAGACTGCAACCTACGCTACAAACTTTTACTGAGACTTCTACACCATACATCTAAACTTGGCACACATATCAAATTACTCATTTATAACACCAAAATTAATCCCCTACAATGGTCATATGGTATTGAACTCTGGGGTTGCACCAAGCGTTCCAACTCCTATGGTATCCAGTCCCTACAGTCCAAAATCCTAAGAAGAATAGTCCACGCTCCTTTCTATGTTTCTAACTTCACCCTTCACAACAACCTTAAACTCCCTTTTTGTCCATGGCCTAGCCATATGCTAACTTGTATGCTTCTATGTACAAGTTGCTGATAATATCGTCAAAAGCACCACTTTCTAGGCTCATGATAGTAAATGATTTTTTTATTCTTTGTTCTGTCATGGTAGGTAGATATCTATTTTTAACTAAAATATTCTAGAATTAACACCAAGCTGTCTATATCATTAGTTAACAATATGCTAATGATTAAAAAATAATATTCCTGGACCCCTAGTCTGCCATCCTATGTTGTCCATGCCTAATAACCTTAACCTGTGTGTTCCTGTGTTATCCGGAGCTAACAACTGTACATTTTGAAGTGCCAGCTTAGCAACATTCATCAGTGCCAGAAAAAAACAGGATAGAGGAGTAGATGAATCATTTTTATTATTCAGAGGATGAGAGGACTATCTCAACATAACATTTTTTTTTTTTTTTTTTTTTTTCTTGTTTTACCAATCAACACTTTTAAGAGAGGTTGTATTTTTTGTATGACATTTTACATCTTCTCTGATGATTTTCCTCTTGTATCTGCTCATTTTAGCATTTCTTTTAGATTAAAAATAATTGTACAAATGTTTCTCATCTTATTTTATATTATTTTTGCTTATCTTTGTTCAGAATATATTCTCCCTTTGGACTGTAACATCCGTTAAGGAAGTGATGTTGGGTGCAGATCTTGACAAGTCTGAATCGGTACGTTTGACTTGGCTGGAAGAATCTTCTCGCTCAAAAAAAAAAGATAATTATTTTGCATACTCAACAATAGAAACAGATAATTCAATACATTCCCCGTTCGCTATTACTCTTAATCCAATGGATATTAAAACATTTATAATTAGTGTGAGTTAAAAAAAATATATACATATAAATATAACAATGCAACGAAGAGAAGGCATTAAAAGCCTTAAAAATATTTAATACTATTGGAAACTACATAGCTCTACCACATAGTAAGTAAAGTTATTTACTTAAAAAAAAAAAGTTTAACAAATTGTCTGCCTTGTTAATAAAAATAGATGATATGGATTTATTACTATCCCAGAGTTCCATTTTCCAGCTTGTTCCCTTTGCTCCAGCTTTGGATAAGAATATCTCTTTAGATAAAGCCGACCAATAAAATTTGCGTAAGTATTGATCAAATTAATATATGTACCTGTACCAAATTTGAGATGAATTGGTAAACTTTTTCTTAAGTTATCATCACATGCATAGTTTTGCTGTTTCGATTAATGAAAGAAAGAAATTTGATCATTAGCAAATGCAGTATTTCGAGATTTAGTTTCCTTGTGAAAAAATTGACAAAATTTACTGGGTATTATTTGTATAATAGTTATATCCGTTAAAAAGTCAAACAAACAAAAAACTGAATGTAACACGCTAAATTTAACTATATACTCTTTTCAAACAAAGTTCGACGATTTCCTCCTAGAATTGATCTATTTAGCAAAATTTTTATTATGTTATTAAGGTGAAGAAGTTCTTCTGATAGAACAAAGAGCTTGTTGTAAATAATAAATAATCTATGGCCTGAACATCCTGTGGACAGCTTGGGCCTGCCAAAAAACATTCGTACAAACATAATTAGTGGATGACTTATGGGTTGTTATGTACCTTCAATCATTATTGGCATTCCACAACCAGATAGGCACCACTTTGCGTAAGTAGCTACCAATTTGTAATGATGCTGCATGAGCATATCTTGGGTCCCCTTGATGGAGTTAGGGAACTTGATCTCCTTAGTTGACAGCAACAATCTACCAAGGGTCTTATCGCTCTATAAACACTAACCCTACCAAAATCTATTATAAAAAGAAACATGATCCCCTCTATACACTGTGAATAAGATATTTCTATTAAACTAAGGGAAAATATCACTCTAGATAATATTCCTGTAAATAACTTTTCAAAAACTTTCATTTGTAGGGTGGTGCTTTTAGGAGGGTCCCATGTTCAGTCAGAAGTTCTTATGTAGACACAGTTTGATTAAAGATATTTTATTGCTTAAACAGTAAACTAACAAATTATTTTACCCTACTAAATAATGTATTTACCGTTTTTTTACAATGGTAACAAAATCTTATAAAAAAGCCTAAACCTTAGGTGAAGTGCTTTCCATACTTACTTACACACTCCATGGCGCTTACAGCCCATGTAGGGCCTCCGTCCTGGCAGCCCAATCTTTCCGATCCTCAACCTGCGTTTTACAGCGCCTAATACGCAGGTGTTGCAGATCTTGTTCTACATATTCAAGCCATCTCAGCCTTGGCCTGCCACATAGCCTTCATCCACCTGGATGCCCTTCAAACACTTTTTTGCAGCTCTGTCTTGGCACATTCTTTAGCAGGTGTCTTAGCCATCTTAATCTTCCAAAAAAAAAAAAAAAAAAAATCAGAATAGTTTTTATAATGTAAAAAATAAGTTTTTTAAAGAATGAAAGTAAATCTGAAAATTAGAAATAAGTGAGCCAAATAGTGCTGATTTACCTTTAAATTATTTTAGTGTATTAAGAGTATATCACATTATTAAGAACCCAGTCTCCCTATATCAATAAGATTATTTACAATCTATTTGTTTTCGAGTTCTATACACTTAATAAATATAAACATTTTTATAACATGCCAATCAAAAAATATTATTACATAATTACATACTCTTAAGTTAATAATGTTCAAGCTTCCTGACTGAAATCTCTGATGTACCTAACAACTTTATTACTAGGCATCGCATGGCTCTATCATTGAAGCGAGCGTATAGTAATAAATATGAGTACGTTTTAACGATCTTTATTAATTTATAGTGGTGTCGCTGTTAGTTTTACTACAAAATGTTATTTGAAAAAAATGTTCACCTCATCGAATAGATAAAGCAAGAATTTTTTTCCATCCTAAAATTCCAATTTTAATTTTGATGCGCACGTACGCGAGCGTTGCACCTGAAGACTTGGACAGACAACGTTGTCCAATGAACTCGTCCTGAGCATTGGTGAAATGAACATGTGTACCAAATTTCATCAAAATCAGTCAACTTTTACTCAAGTTATCGTCGTACGTTTCAGACACGGAGCACATTTCGTTGAATGTAAGAAGCTCGCTTACGCTCGCTTCAATTTTTTCAATCAACTTTTATTTTCTACATTATACTAGTAAATTACATAAAAGCAATAGGTATTTACGCTCCAAAAGTCATTGCAACCTGAGCAATGAAGTTGTTTCCTGAGGAGAAGCCGAGGGAACCATAATTCATAGTTTGCATTGAAGAAGAATTTCGTTTGGGAAGAATTGATTTTAACTCCTGAGGTACGTACAAGATTTTATTTACAGAAGATAGATACAAATGATTGAATAAGATTTTAATTTTGAAGTATTTTATTAAACAAAAAATTAAATCTTTTTATATTTATTTAAAAAAAAATAATAAATAAATAATATATTTAACCCATTCAATGCTGGTGGATCCATGCCCTCTCTTTCAGCCCTCAGTAGCTCTATTCTCCGTGCCTCGAGTAGAACCATCTTGCAAGGCTCCGTCAGGCTCGCTCACGTTTGTATCCTCAGTGGATCCAAATTTTTTTATTTATTTTTAAATTAACTTTTAAAATCGTTTAGATATTATATACAGTCACTAAGGTAGGCTCATGACTTGGATTACGCATTGAATGGGTTAAGTAATAGTTAGATATAATATTATCAGTTCTCTAAATAAGTTTGAATTGAATTATATATAGTAATTATTGGAAATTCACACATATTGGCTTGTGTGATGTGGTAACATAGATTTAGACATAGAAAAAAGTTAATAAATGAAATTGTGTATTTAGTACCAACTACCAACCTTAGTTACTTGTGCTTTATCTAGGGTAACACTGGAGGGAATCATGAGAATTCATGATTACCTTATTTTTCATTACTACCCGTTCAATTTGACTGGATGCAATGAGTAACTTTCCTTCCTGTAATTTATGGAGAAATGTTCACGTTTTCTCCCTTCTGAAGGTAATTTTTTTTTTTTGAAGTGAAACTTCTTTGGCGACGGTAGAGTGAATTTTTTCATATAGGGACATCGTGTAACGAAGTTTGCGATTCGAGACTCGGCCAAGATTCAACATTTATACAATTCAACGGAAGTAATGAAATGGTAATTGTGTTTCGAGACTAATCCTGGTGAAAGATTCATCTGTATAAAATCTTTTTCCCAGGTCAGCTGCGAACCATGACTTCCGGAACACTAGTCTAACGTGCTATCCATTCTGCCAAGAACATTACCGATAAGAGGGAACACAAAATTGACATATAAGCGTAATATTACATGGATAATAATTAGATTATTTTTTGAGCTCATGGTGACGGGCTAAATTGTTACACGAAAAAAGTTAAAACTAATTAAATTAATTTAAATAATTTATTATATCTATTTAAACCGCAATCAAAACAAATATTTACATATTTTTATTGGAATAAATGTGGTTGCCTTATCTTGGTTGCAATTCGAGACTCGTCCAAGTGTAACATTTTACAGATTAATTGTATTATATCTATTTAAAGACCAGCAAATTAAAAACAAACATTTATTTTTATTGCAATAAATGTGGTTGCCTTAGCATAGTAATATTTTTTTTCAATTAAATTTCCCATAAATATTTCTTCATCCTGAAATAATTAAGTCGTCAAAAAATGATAGAGAGCAATGCGTTCTAAACTTAAGTTTCACTTCTAATGCGTGAGAGCCTCACACATTTTTTTTTATTTTAAATGGTTAAATTAAACTTAGGACAAGCCTTTAGACTTAAGACTTTAATTAATAAATACATTTCAGAAATCTTTTTCAACATACCGTATACAGGTTTTAATATTTAATTTATTTCTTGATAAGGTTTAATAAATTTAAATAAAAACCGTTTTTTGAGGTGAAACTGCTTTGCCGGCGGTAGAGTGAATATTTTCGTATAGTGACATCGTGTAACGAAGTTTGCGATTCGAGACTCGTCAAAGTGTAACATTTTTACAGATTAATGTACTATATCTATTTAAAGACCAGCAAATCAAAACAAACATTTATTTTTATTGGAATAAATGTGGTTGTCTTAGCATAGCAATATTTTTTTTTTTTTTTCAATTAAATTTTCCATAACCATTTCTTAATCCTGAAATGATAAATTCGTCAAAAAATGAGAGAGCAATGCATTCTGTTAGATCTGCATTTAGATTTTTATCAGTGGCAGCACTGTTTATGAGTGAGCGTGGAAGTGAGAGCCATGTTTTTTTTGTTTTTTAGATAGAGTGTACTTGAGTAGCGTCCCCTTGAACTCTTAAATTTTAAGTTACAGAGATTATAAAGTGTAATGTAAATATGAGTGAATAATAAACGTTTAGTGTCTGAGAACTGTGTATGTGTTCTGATTTATTATTATTCTTACAATTCTATAACTTAAAGTTTCACTTCTAATGCGTGGGCACATTCTATGCAGTTTAGAACGGGGAGAGGGGGAGGAAGCATTCGTTGTGGTAACAAGAAAAGAAAACTACTCATTTCAACAAATCTGCTTCCACCCCCCCCCCCCAAAAAAAGAAAATTAATACAAATAAAATCTCCGCGGGTAAGTTACAACAATTGTGTTTAGATCGTATTCGTTAGAATACGTTCTAACTACTGCGTTCTAATACTGCTGATGCTTATTGCAGTACATGTCTTGCTATAAGTCATGAGCATCGTCTGCAGATAATTATTGAGGGGGGGGGGGGGTCCTCCCCCGGAAAATTTTGGTAATATGGCCTCTCAAAACAGCACTTTTATGCATTTCTGAGGTGAAATTGAATATTTGATTCCTGGGGGGGCTAATTTAGTTTCAGGGGGGGTTAAGCCCCCCGCCCCCCCCCCCCTAGGATCGCCACTGAGTGCAGGACAGAAAAAACGGTAAATTCATATTGTTTTAGAGCCACCCTTTACGAAATTTCTCTCGCACGTACAATTCGAATTAGCCACAATATGAATTATCCGAGATAAATGTATAGGTACAGGATATTATCATAACCCCAGGAGAAATCGAAAAAAAAATTAGTTATGTATTTGGGGGCGCTACCCCTAAAATAAACTATGAAAAACAATTATTTCTCGAAAATCGACGTTTTAGATTAAAATAATTCTAAAATTTAGTCAATTTAAATACGAATTTAACTTAAATTAGCGTCCCAGAGAGTTGAGACGTGTGTGTTTTACACTGATGATCTCATCGAGTAAATGAGTTAAGTTGCCGGATAATACCCCCGTCTTATAATGACTTTTATGCTGTTGGACGGAACCAAAAGAAAAAAGTCTAACAATTTAAGTAATTTTCCCGGGATCAATCTAGTTTTCGAGTAATGCGTGCGAAAATAAAATATAATTTTTTTAAATAGCAAAAATTAAACAACTACCGGGAAACGCTTTTTGTTGTTAAAGAAATCCCAATTAAATGAGATATTACAGGACTTAATTTTATAAGTATCAACATTAATTTATATGATAAAGCATCGGAACATGCAACCTTTGACCTTGAACTGGTATGATTTTATTTCACCCGTGCACTGCAGGTTAATTAAATGGCAACACTGTTTTTAACTAATGGTTACTAGCTTTTGTTATGATCTTGATTTTTTTTAGTTTTTATTTGACCTTGGACTGGACAGTAACGTTTTTCCTAGATGCTTGACCTTCATAAGGTTTTATTTATTTGTCTAAATTTTATATGGTTGGTTTATTATTGCCTTTATTTCAATAACTCTTTAATTGAACTATTTTTGTGAAATTTTAAATTTATTTAACTTAATAGTTATTTAACGAGTAGTGGTAAAATTTAAATCGAACAAATATTGAGTTACGAATATCTCGGGGTTGTTAATCTGCCGTTTCAACTGCTTATTTGGCTTCCTTTCAAGTCTGGAATTTTATTACTGTTTGTTTTTATACCAATAGTGTAATTGAATTGTATTTTTTATTTATTTTTTTTTATTAACCTATGCGGCTTTATCTACGAAGAAAGTTTTTTTTTGGAAGAGAAGAAGTTTACGAACATTTACATAATACGAGAAACTTCTAATGAATAAGGTACTTACTTTTTGTACTTCTTTGGTTTATTATTACATATATTTTTCAAATACATATATTTATGGTTTATTATACACTCAACATTTTATTTAACATATTGTGAATAGAAATTTAATAAGATATCTCTTCTCCAAAAGCCCATAGGCGACTTTTGACAAAAGAATAATTGTTCAAAGCCGACTTTCAAATGACAAGTGGCCGCTGTTGTGGCCAAAGTTAAATTACTTACTTTAAAACTGTGGTATATAAGACAAAAATACTGAACATTTCTTGTTGCATTTAAAAATATCTTTTATTCTTTATGAGTACGCACGAAGGCAGCAGAATTATAATTTCTAAGAAAACCATGAATCTGTTGTGAGATTTTTTTTTTTTTTTTTTTTTTTTTTTAACTATGAATGCGAAATTAAAACATAGGCTTTTTTCTCACAAATTTCTTAGATTTCCTCTTAGAATCGTTTGATATTTTAGGAATAAAGTTTTGTTTTCAGTATATACCTACCAACCTATGTCTTGTACACATTTATACTTAAAATCTTTAGGTAATTTTTTTTTTTTTTTTGCGCCGTTTAGAAAATTGCGAAATGCGAGTATTATTATTGTAATTTTGGTAAATCTGCAGAATATGATACGGTCTTTAGAAAAGATGGTGGGGCCTTACTCCAACGTATTCTTTTGACAAAGGGATATCAACTCTCCTATGAATAAATCATACATATATAATTTCTCAAATGTTTATATCATACAAATGTAATGTTTGACAAAGGAATATTATCTCTCAAGTGTATAAATTAAACAAAGTTGTGCCGCCAAGCGATTCTCGACCGTATCATCTCCTGCAATTCAGCCGTAATTTTTTAAAGATCATTAAGTTCTAGGTCTTCCGGTGGTGACCGAGTCATATTTGAAGAATATTCCGAAGTTTCGCCTCTATTTCTATTTGTCTAAAATAAAAATAACAAATTACATTTTTTATATTTAGGTTGCATCCCTAATTTCCCCTGAAGGTTCAAAGACTCTAGGTCTATTGGATAAGACGGCTCTGCCCTGTTTGTTTGACAAAAAAAAAAAATAATAATAATAGACTTTTAAAATCTATATACAGTTTTTTTAGTTTCTTTATCAATATTTATTGTGTGAATAGTACAGTAAAGACAATATTTCTCATTGCTTAAATTTGGATCTTAGTAGAATATTGTGCAAAAACCAGATAGATTTTGAATTATGATGGGATGATTTTGGTTTCATTCAGCGATCCCAAGAGTGACCTTAATTAGATACCCATAGGATAATAATATACCCTTAACTAAATGTCAATAGGATATCCTTATCTGCATATCCTTAGGATCCTTTTTTAATGGGTGCAAATATTTGGTAGTGCTTTCCGTCAATCTCATCTTTGTACTGACGAAAGTTACTTATGACTGACTGGGGTCTGACTGGACAGTATGAATGCTTTGGGCTGTGACCAGACTTGACCATGACCGTAGGTGTGAATTCTCCTTCTTCTATTTGTCTGTGATCAGTTTTTTTTAATGGCTATTAAAGTTGCTATCTTGAAAATTGTAGCTATTTTGAAAGCAAAAAATAATTGATAAAACCGTGCCCTTAAATCTGGTTATCACTATAACCATTATTTGGCCTAGATTATCGACGCCTCATTGTTTTTAAATACGTATTTTTTACACTTACTTGTATTACTTTTCATCTGTTCTACTTCTACCGGATATGGGGACAGATTTCTCTTCAGACGGATAAACGATAGGAATGTGCGTGGTTGGTTTTAAATTTGTCACTAATTGATTTTTTTATAAATAAAATTTTTTAATCTTATCATTGATCATAAGTTAAAAAGCAAATTAAATATATGTTTTAAGTTGTTGATATTGAAGTAAGTGTTAAAAAATTGAATTGTTATGTGTTATGTGTTATGTTACATATTTCTGTTCGCCGTTTTTTTTTTTTTTTTTTTTTTTTTTTTTTTTTTTTTTTTTTTTTTTTTT
>KZ651236.1:475852-486323 GCA_001010745.2 Gerris buenoi
TTTTTTTTTTTTTTTTTTTTTTTTTTTTTTTTTTTTTTTTTTTTTTTAAAAGGCTAATTACAAAACAAGTTTAAATAATAATAAATATATTGCCTGCTTCGATCATACTCTCTTAATTATAATTTATATTTTGGGTTGACATCGTTTTGAATATTTTATAATCTAGCAACTTATTATAAACATTAATCAACCTTAGAAATAGGCCATATTTAAAACCAGTTTTGTTAAATTCTTCCGTCCACAACAGGTCAACAAGTTTTTTTCATTAAATTTTACAACAAACGACGAAGTTAGAGTTTCTAGGGATGGACCACTGAACAAATCATGTCTCCAATATCATACTCAATACTACATATTTATTCTGTTATATTTATTTTTTGTTTCCTAACTCTTATTACTACGGTTTTATTAGCTTGCTTTGTTGTTTGTTTGTTTGTTTGTCCAGTACAAATCTTGCAATCGATTTTTAACTAACTTCCCGAGTAGCTAGTAGCTTGACATTTGAAACTTTTAGAATAGCTCAGAACACGATGACAATGCATTATTTTAATACTTTTATCCATCTTTCAGCAAAATGTAATTCGTTTACAACAAATCGTGCTGTATGGAAAGTTAGTTCGGAAAATATCCGCAATTTATTTTTATTTGTTTTGACATATCGCATATCTACGATCTTCATTTTGACAGGTTTTAAATTTCTGATTTGTGACAGAAAATGTAAAAACGTGTATAAAAAGTTATTTTTATCTTGTAATTATTTTACTCTCTAAATGAACGAGTTAATTAAATTGCAAACCTTGACACTGACCATGTTCATTTCATTACTGCACGGTACAATGCATGCTCATGACGTTAGTTATAGTTTCTGCCGCCATACCATCTGTTAATTGGCCTCGCACCTTGACTGGCAGACCAATGTCATCTTCAGTATCTACGACCAACGTGTGTATACTTTTAATAAGGATCTATGTGATTATATCTGTATAGTTTTATTTATATGCTCTTGGCTTGAGCACCGTATAGATATAATCTATATTTGGATATTAAAAACGATTTGTTTTAGCTGTAGATTTTTGATATTGTAAAATAAATCATTTTACGAATGTTCCTTTGTAGAGATTAGGATAAAATATTTAGAGTAATTTTGCTACTTAAAATAAAATAACAATTAAAATGACAATGCTAACAAAATCTTCTAAGACAAGAGATAATTAAAACTTTTAAGAGTCAAACTACTTATTATCACGGCATTTGTTTTGTTTTTGCCATTGCTATATTCATAAATCAAAAATGTATATTCACTTTTTTTTTTTTTCTTTTTTTTTAATGTTTTAGTAGATATATTGTATAAATTTAATTTTACATACACAAAGGATATATGTGCCTAATAAATGTCTAGGCTTTATTTAATTTATTCACATATTATACGAGTATGAATAAGGGTTAAATTACTTACATAAGGTGCTCAAAAATTTCATAAAATATAAATTATATTTATTTAAAACAATAAATAGTAAAAAAGGAGTATAAAAATTTATTAATTTAATGAATGTTATTCTTCATTTAAGTATAAACTAAAATACAAATTACCTAAAGATATAATTAGACTAAATTACACTAAAGTCGCGTCACTTAAGCACATCTATGCTAATTTAAGAACATTATGTTGTTGCTATCTTATTCTTTCCGCATCCACGCTGCTTTCTAAAAACTCCATCTTTGTCGTAGATAGCTTCAAGTTTTTGGTAATCTTCAGGTTTGTTATCCATCATATACTTGATTACCTTATCAGCATTTTGTTTCTGTTTCTCGGAGCATTTAGAACAATCGGTCAATAGAGCATCGGGAATAGTCTCTGCAAACAAAAAAAAAAAAAAAAAAATCGTTTTTAAAATTTGAAAACAAATTTTTCCGTTGCAGGAATGTTAAATACTATAGGATTTGGAAATATTTGAACAAATTTCTTTTAATTTTTTCTTAGCAATAGCTGGCTTTATTAAGGGTAAGAAATAATTCACCAGAAAATGCAATTAGGGTTCACCTAGAAGGAACAACGTCTAACGCATGTATATCAGATGAACATAAGAAGAGAAAAAGGTATGAAAATCTGATATCTGATAGAATGTTAAGAGGAAGAAGAATATTATATTATAGAAGAATACTCTGCCAATAGTATACTTTTAATGATTTTATGCTTTTGCAGCCGATTATTTTCAAAAAAATTGTTTTGATTTTTTACATGGATTACAGTATCAATTAAGTCCATTTTAAAGAGCTTAGACGGTTGAAATCAATCTGGGCCTCTATCTACGAGCTACTTTTGACAAACCATCCAAATTTCATAAAAATCGGACAAGTAGTTTTTAAAGTTTGTTGGTTCGCAAAAAAAAATGAACAACATACTGGCCATGAGTACTTTTGAATATATAAATGTAAACAATTGTATGTTTGTGCGCATGTGGAAGTGAAACAATGGGGCGAAGAAGGTTAAAACTTAAATGGAACAATGGGCCAATTTTGACCTACCATTCAAACTTCATTAAAATCGGACGAGTGGTTTTAAAGTCGTTTGGTTCGTAAAAATTGAAAAACAGACACGGGAACTAAAATATCCCTTTCTGTCTTGGAATTTTAGAAAACGGAGTCATAAAAAAAAATTTCGCTCCTCAGAACGATCACATAGCTTTCGTTAACTTTGGTAAGCTCGGAAGCAATATAATGGAAAAGGAATATTATACGAGTAATACGAAATTGTGGTTTTAATTCATAGAGCTCAGTATATGGTTAAACAAAATTAATGAAATAAAAAAATTGCCCGAAACGCACTAAATTTTCTAATGTAAGAGTGCATACTTACTTAATATGATGTTTCCCATTTGTTCGTCGTGGTGTGGATAAATTAGTTTTTAAATGGAGTAAATTTTTATAAAACCGTCGGAATTATTTGCTATAGAAATATTTATTTCTTTCATTTTTTATTTTATAGTTAATGGGAGTAGGTTCGCCAAATTTAAACTTAATATATTTATTGATTTCGCCTTGTAATGTGATTTTTCGCCTTGGAATATGCACTGTGCCAAATTTGATCAAAATCAGTCTAGCAGTTTAGGGCTCCATGAGTCTGGACAAAGGACAGACAACAGACAGACATTTTTTAGAGTCCTCAAAACGTGTAAATCCATTAAAATCGAATTTTTACATCATCGCAATACTTTTTTTTATATATACTGAGTATATGGGAAAGTAAAAAAATCACAATAGTTGACTACATTTTACATTAATTTTTCTAAAGTAGTTTTTGAACCTTTTTTTACTAATTTCGAATTAAATAAAAACACTATTCACTATACTATTACTATTCATATGTTTTTTCTGGGTCACTTCAGAGTTCTGTTAGTTAGGTGATCATAATTTAAGACATAAATATCTTCTTTTCAACCTCGCTATATTTCGCCTTTACACCTTGGGCTTCTTCAGTCTCTTATTTTCTAATTTTTGTTGTTGAGTCATTAATTACAATGGTCATTCAATATTTTACTAACATAAAATTCTTGTATAAACTTGTCAATTGATAAATGATAAAAATTTGAATCTCCTCTGTTTGACATTCAGAGGGATTTTAATAATTAATGACTCAACAACGAAAATTAGAAAATAAGAGCCTGAATAAGCCCGAAATATAGTGAGGTTAAAAAGACGATAATTTATTTCTTAAATTATTATCACCCAACTAACAAAACCCTGAAGAGACCAAGAAAAAAACATTAATATTAATATTATAGTGTTTTTATTTAATTTAACAATGTTAAATACAATTTTATTTATAAAGACAATAGAATAAATATTAAGTGAGAGGTTTACATACCCTTCAATACTTTGCCATCAGAAGTACACTTGGAATCAGATTCGCTCAGAAGACATGAAAGATATTTCGAGTACAGTCTATTATTTTCCAAGATCTCATCAATATTTACATTATCGTACTTAGTTGTATATTCATCATTAGCAAAAGATAAAACCACAATAGTGGACAAAACAAATATTAACTTGATCATAATTACAGAGAGAAATGTGCTAATTAATTTTTCAGTGTTTAGCGAATGAATTCTTAAACTGTTTTAAATTTTAATTGGATGATCAGTTCCGTGATTATGAAACAGAGTTACGGACAATTGCTGACAAAGGGATTATTTATCCCAATCGAGTAATCTGATCCAAGAGACATTGAGTATTAAGGCCTCGAATTAGGAATAGAAAATAAATTAGCATAAATAACCCTGAAGTTATTATTAAATATTACATTATTATTTATTAGGATGTATAGGTATTGCATTAATTGAGTCATCTTTTTTACACTAGTATTATCAATTGTCGGATTTTTGATACAACTTAAGTGGCCTTTTTGGTTTAAATATTTTGTCAGATATGCTTGGTTTCTTTAAATGAGGTCAGTCGATGGACCTACGTTAATTGTACAAATTTTTTTGTCATCTAATTTTATATAATAGAATATCTTTATATTTTTATTTTCCTATTATTTTGATCTCCTCGTTTAAATTATATTCTATTATTCTGAGCTTTGAATTTATACATTCGCGGATTTATAATGTTTAAGAATCCCGTTTATATTATTTCTATATAATATGGTCATATCATTCGATATTAATATATTTATATTCCTTTATGCTTAAACCTCATTATATTTGTTGGTAAATTATTGTTATGTCCACATATTTCTCTACTTTAATAAGATTCCATACATTTTTATTTTTACTGGTCATATATTACTTTGCTTTGCAAGTTTGATCGCACACCTATTACCCCAATTTTGAACCACTTTCCGTCATTCAATCTTCTCCAAATTTTGCACATAGAAACAACTAAGGTGAAGAATACACAAACCAAAATAATAATAATAATAAAAAAACAAAATGGCGTCATATTTATTTGCTTTTTAAGTTTCATCGCACACCTATTACCCCAATTTTGAACCACTTCCCGTCATTCAATCTTCCCCAAGTTTTGCACATAGAAACAACTAAGGCGAAAAATACAAAAAAAAAAAAAAAAAAAAAAATTGTACATAACACCAGTTTTCAAAAATGGAATTTTTATATGAATCATTTTATTCTCTTATCTAGGTTTTCACAAATTGTTAGTTCCATCTGTTTCTTTTTCCTTTGTGTTCATGATGATTTAATTTAATCAAAAGACATACAATTGTTTAAGTTTTTGGTAGTATTCATACTACGGAACGTTTAAATTTTAATTTAAATCTAATTATAATTACTATTTACAAGGGGAGACAGAAAGAGAAAAATAGACTTCCGGCACTGAAGTACAAGAAGTAGTAAAATACATAGTATAATTACATACTTTTGATTGCCAAAATATATTTGTGGAATCTATACGATGCTAAACATATATTGGATGCTGATGAGGAATGCTGATAACGCACACTACTGCTTATAGTATTACAAAGAGTGTGCCTTATATTTAAGTTAATTAAAATTTTTGTTACATTTAAAATAAATGTAACACAAATTTGAGTTGTCAAATTGTATAAAGATTTTTATTTTTATCTGCGCAAAACCATTAATCCGCATTCAACTTCTTGGTGTCAACTTAAATCTGGTGCTTTGAGACAACAATTTTGTCGATTAGAATTAATAGGGTTCAATTGAATAAACAACAAATTTCGTATGCTTAAAATTAATATATTTATCACTAAAACTTATTTACAAAGAAAATTTGGTATTTTTTTATAAATACAATTCAATCGATAATAGGATGCAATTCAGGTTCAATGATTTGAGCATTGTTTATAAAATCACGGCTGAAGGAGGTTTGCTTTGTTTAGTGTGCGTACTTCTTTCTGAAGACTCCATCCTTGTCGTAAATAGCTTCGAGTTTCTTGTAATCTTCAGGCTTATTGTCGATCATGTACTTGATGACCTTGTTAGCAGTAGTTTTCTGTTTTTCGGAGCATTTTGAGCAATCAGTTACGAGAGCGTCTGGGATGGACTCTGCAACACAAAATTAAATTTTTAAGCAAAACAGTTAAAAAGCAAAATGTTGGGGGAGGGGAGAGAGAGAGAGTTTAAAGAATTATCTTCTGAGATCCTTTAAAATAATTATTAACCGCGCATTATTATATTGTAACTGATATTAAAATGACTAGACCTATAATTTTAACTACAATATTAATTTTACTAGACCTATAAATAATAACAGTATATCAATAATCATGGTCAAATGAATCTGTAAGGAAAGCATAGATAGAATTACCATTTTTCACACATAAATCATAATTTTATTTGTGTATAGCAAAAAGAGTTTGTGTGTGGTATATGTAGACTTGTTGTTGGCTTTAGGAGCTAATAGCCATGAACAGTTTTCTATGAAATTTGGTATACCTATTTTTGACATTGGAAATTGTATTTTTTTAAATATAAGTCCAAATATTTTTATCTTCTCTCGATCTTAATTATATTAATTTTATCATCTGAGCGTGGGTAATGGGAAGAAGAGAACTCAGAAGAAAACGAAAAAGTTCAGGAGCCCCGCCCAAAAAAGTCATCCTATCAAAGTAGATAGTTATATTTAATTTATTTAGTTATATTAAATTTTATCCAAGTTTGTTTAATGCCACATTCAGAAACTGACCAAATGTTAAGCATTAAAAAAAAAGATCAGCCTTGTTCATGAAAGTAGGAGTGAATTGAGATTAAATACGGACTCGGCCAAAAAATTGATATGACTACTTTAGAAACTTTACTGACTATTTTAGGAAAGGGTCTTGAACTTGGCCCTTTTTTTACGGTTAGGTTTTTTGTGGATATAAATAACACAAACCGTTACGAATATTGCTATTAATAGATAGTTTTTTACAGCTGATCCTGATCCTAATTTAGATTTAATGTGTATTTAATAAATAAAATTATTATTCAAATTGACACAAATAGCTATAATTAATGACTGATTTCATATATTGCTTTAACGTACGGAAGTAATTAGTTTCTCGCCGGCTTTATTATCTCTTTTGATCGACCTCGTTTTTATTAATTAATATAGAACTAATGTTACGTCGTGGCCGCGCCATTAGTTTTGAGTTACAATTATATTGTAAAAGGATCACCTTTATACTTTTTTGGTTTATTTCTTTTTTTAAAAAAAGTAATTTAAATAATGTTTAGTATAGAGTCCTCTCGCATTTATTGCTAAATTAATTTCTTATTTTATCCTCAAGATTTGAATTTAAGTAGATGTTAACCTATTTCATTAGGTTAGGTAATTTAATTTACACCAATAACAACAGTCAAAGCAGATATTAAACTAAAGATTTTGGCTCCAATACAGTACTCTATGCAAGGCACATTATTGTACTGTATCACAATACTGTACATATATGCAATGTAAATTATTTAAAATATTAACAGCGAAAATTAAAATAAAAGAGCATGAGTAAAACAATATATATCTTATTCTATCCTTTGTTTAATAATTAAGTTCGGAACTTTCAAGTTTCACACCAAGGTCGCATTTAATAGGGTTTATAATATAAGAAGAATTTTTATCACTTTTAATTTTAAATTTGCTTATAATAATTGATACCCCTACTAGTCCAGGAGGTAGCGTGCAAAAAAGTGTCTGACTATCATCAAGCTAGAATATGTATCAGTTACGACAGAGAAGAATCATCCTCCCGTATAGCTCAGATGGTAAGAGCACCTGTACGGTAAACAGATGTCCCGTGGTTCGATTCCCGGTGCGGGGGTGTATTTTTCTCTGTATGTCTCCCGTAGTTATTGATAATTGTAATTTGGATTATTTACAATTCAATTTGTTAAAATAAAAAGATAGAATAAAACAAAGAGATCAAATTAAATTATTGCTTTTAGCGCATGCACTTACTTTGTTGTTTCTTATATTAAGTTTATAACAAATTTAAGTTATTCAACTTATAAGAAAGATCAATACAAATAATCAAACATACCTTTAAGTACTTTGCCATCAGGAGTGCACTTCGCGTTAGGTTCATCGAGAAGACAAGCGAGATATTTTGAATAGAGTCTAGGGTTAGCTAAGACCTCATCAACATTGACATTGTCGTACTTAGTGGTGTATTTATCATCAGCAAGAGCCAAAGCGGCAAAAGCGGTCAAAACAAGTACAAACTTAATCATGATTATATAGGGAATGTGTATAAATATTGCCAAAGGTGTTTTGTTTATGATTTTAGATGGTGTATTGGTTTGTGGAAGTTGGCCAGACTGTACTTATACCTAATGTGTTAAGGTAGTGGGGGAGATTTATCCTTAGATTCTTATTTCTTCAATGTGAATGTCCCCCACTTTTTCCTACGATGTCCTTTTTCTACAATTAATACTAACGCTTCTTTCATATTTGCATTTTTAAAACATTTAAAATTTTTTTTATTTTAACAGCTTTGACTTATTTGTCCTGAGTCCTGGTACATAATCAACACAACTTAAATATATGACAATCGTGTTCAAAAGTACCTTTAGAGGGCATTAAATGATACTACTTTGGTATTTCATATTTCCTGTAGTATTTTAAATCGCATCAATTGCACTGGAATCTGGAATCTTAATTATTTTGTTAATCTCATGGCTACATAATTTTTCTTTCGAGCATAACGAAACCTAAGTTAACGGAACCTATGAGGTCGTTCTGGAAAACAAAAACGAACATTTTTTTGTCTCCAAATCTAAAAATTCTAAGACACAAATTAAACTATGTTTGGTTTCCTTGGCTGTCTGTCTGTCAATCTTTCCAACATATAAATCGACCGATTAAAGAAATTTGTCATAATTAGTCTATTGTTGGTCATATGTAAGTTTATACCTTCTGCACCCATTGGTTTGTCTTCCACATAGTTTTTGATAGAAAATCGCCATCTTTATAGCTCGCTCCATAGACCTAAGTATTAACCAATTAGGCCCAAATTTGGCACACGGATTTGTCTCATGGGTCACATGCATCAATACTCTATCAAACACATATACGTACTTTCTATTGAGTATTCACGTTTGACCATTCTATTGAAGACACATACATGTTCATTTGATGGAATACACATTGTATGCACTTTCAATTTTGTAAGCAGATATGTATGTCACGGCCCTTTCTACAATGCTTCTAAGATATTATAGCACTGGCTCCTCTTTTAAATGTACATTGTGCATTCTATTGATCATCTATTATATGTTCATTCTATTGAATACAAAGATATGTATTAACAGCCCTAGCTATCCAACACTCACTACTCTCTTTAAATATGTTATTCATGGCTTGCTCTCAACATGTGAATACTTTACTCTATATAGACATGAATACACAAATATAAACGGTCTATTGAATACACATATAAGTGCATTCTATTGAAATTAAGATTATTTCTATATAAAAGTTTCTATCAATATAAATATTTTCCTTGGGAACTATTCGGTTTTTATTTGTGGATTTTTAACCTTTAATGTTTGTTTTGTTTCCAGTTAAAAAAGCTCCTAATGAAAAGAAAATATGTTTTTAAATCAAATCGTGATTTGTTATTGTAAGTGTGTGCATAAAACTAGCTAAATCCATGGGCGTAGCCAGGGTTGCCTTTAGGGGGGCCAATTTTTTCGGATATATATATATATATATATATATATATATATATATATATATATATATATATATATGTATATATATATGTGTGTGTGGACATTATTTAGGAACGCAGCAGCGTTCCGCCTCGCCAAATCAAAATTTCACAAAAGCTGCCAGTGTATATTGTGTGTAGATGTGTGTGTAGGTGACAAACTGGGGTTTTTGAGGGTCTGCAGCGTAAAATACATACAGGCTACCTAAGTAATTTTTTAATATCTTTGAAGGCCGACTTTGAAAATTATTGGGAAGCCCACGGAGGACTATGAAATAACTCCCCATGAAACGGGGGGTCCGGGTCCTCCCCTAGAAAATTTTCAAAAACAGCTACATTTAAGGCTTTCGGGTGAGTTTTTATAGCAATTTTAAAGAAAATTTCATGCAAATACTAACGTATTTGTTTGCTTTTCAAATAAAATACCTTACTTTTCTATGCATTAATAGTTATTTACGCAACAAGGGAGAGAAGTATGTTTTCCGGCTCGAGGTTAAGTTTTCTCCTGAGGCGTTGCCTCAGGAGAAAACTTCATTAGCTATCGAGGCTTGCTGAGAGAGATAATCCCGAGAGTAGAAATACTTCGATCCATGTTGCGTATTAAATTATATCTACGACTAGTGCACCATGGGTAATAGCTATTAAGTTTGTAAATATAAAAGTTTTACCTACAAATTCACGCAATTTAAACACCTTAAACTGATATTTAGTTACTTGATTTATTAAAATAACAATTCTTACACTAAATATATACGTTTTTAATTTAATTACGTTTAGTTTGTTTTTAATTTAAAGACTTTGTAT
>KZ651236.1:508348-523041 GCA_001010745.2 Gerris buenoi
CAAAACCCCCCCCCCCCCCCCACCTACCCATATCTTAACAGAATTAGAATGTGCTCCCCCCAAACCTAGCCGCTGGATACGCCACTGATGTATATGCTATCGGCAAAATCCTTAATCAGTAAAAACTAGAATTTCCTATTGTCAGAACTAGTATTGAAACAGTATTGACTACAAACTTGTCTTGACTCATTTATAGTTAGAAAACTGGTATTCCCTAAAGCCTCAAGTACACGGGGCGAGTTTACATGCTACACGCCGGCTTTTATACGAGCAGCTCGTAAACTAGCCCAGTGTACTCGATGCACTTGCTTCATTAGCTGCTACTAAAAAAGCTCTGGAAAAAAGTAAACCGCCGGCAACTTTACAAGCCACTCGCCAGCTTTTTACAACACAAACTGGAAAATGTCACAGCACCACCACGTGGTTTCTACACGCTTGCTACTGAGCGTGTGGAAAGATTCGTGTGGCGCGACAACTAGAGCGCACTCGCCGGCTCGCCGGCTTCTTACTCACCGGCTTGTAAACTCGCCCCGTGAGGCTTAAGAAATTTACGCATCAAACACTTCACAGATTTCCAGATCATTAAATTGTTATAATTGTCTATATTGTAAAGGGGTATTTTGAACCGCCTCTTCCACTTCATTTAAAAGTTTATTTAAGTCTCCTTTTTCACTTTTTAGTACTATATTTTGCCAATAGAAGCGCACCAAGGCATCCGTCTTCACTGAGGAAGGTGATAAGTGATAAGTTTTTGGCTAAACTGTTGCAGACAACAGACAATCCCCAAAAACATTTTCATGATTTCATTTTGTTCTCATAAATGGATAAAATTTCAACTCTGATTTACCTCTAAAGGCGGAGATGCACAGGCCGTCAAATTGGGCTTGCATGACAAAAGAGGGTATTTCCCAGTAACTGGCATGCTAATGATTTTTATTAAGTTTTTATCTACTTGCTTGCCAGTTACAAGCTAAATGGTATGCTTGTAACATACACACGTGCAAGTAGCTGGCATGTTTTTGTTCAAGCTACGGGCATGAATAATAATGTTCAAATAATGCAATTGCTTCATTTTGTTAATAACTAGTTTTGTATAGTTATTAACGTAACATGCAATTTTAGTTCTAACTTTTCAAAATCTATTTCTCGCGGAAATACTGGTTTTAAAGTTTTTTCTGTTAGCAACATGTTTATGTCCGGTGGAGATACACATGCCGTCAAACTGGGAAGTAGCTTGCATGTTGCATGCCAAAAGAGGGTATTTGCCTGCTACAGGCGTGCCATAAAACGTATACACGTGCAAGTAGCTGGTATGTTTTTGTGCAAACTACAGGCATGTGTATCTCCACCTTTATATATTTTTTCATCCTAGTATAAACAGTGGCAGTGGTCTTATACTGAAGCCACTTTACGCATAACTTTAACATGTATTATGCATATTGTAAACTATATAATGGCTGTAAATAATGATTGAAAGTTTATAAATTTATTGTTTTTTGTTGTTAGGTCAAGCTCAAAGTGCGATGCTCCGAAACGGGTTTTATCCAGAGTTAGAGACAGGTCTGGTGGAAATCTTTGGTTGGACGGATCAAGTGAAGGTTCTCGATCTCTTCTTAGATCATCTTTCTCTAGAAAGCTTCATCCAGGTATATTTTATTATTAACTTTTTATAAAGAGGTTATAATTGCTGCATTACGTTGTGTTAATGTTGTGCTTGTAATATTTAATTTGCCTGGACCTGGAAGTGTGTCAATAGTTAATATCACACACCAATAAGAGCCGGTATCTGTAATAAATTCGATTCAAAACTCCTATATTTCAACATATCATTACTATAAAACAAGGTTTTGACATTTTTTAACGAAACTGCGTCATAAAAAAGAGCACTAAGAGCAAATACTTATTTCTTGTAACTGTAGCGATAAACACATATAGCCACCGAGACGTGACTCAAGCAATCAGAGACTTGAGTCTTTGGGAAGATTGATTGCAGGAAAGTATTTAAAAAGAAATCAAATTTGATAAATGTGTTTTCATTACACACAGAAGGGCAGTAGACAATTAAAAATTTAACAAATCTCACGAGTTCGTTGACCAGTACCAGTAATATCGGACCTGCCTGATGATGAAGATTTGAGGATTTTTAAGGGCACTCGACGCAAAGATTAATTGGTACCAAAATGAAACCAGATATGAATTTGTATTCAAGGCGTTCAGCTCTTTCATTTAACTTCAATGCATTTTTAAAAAGTCAGTCAAAGCAGATTTAAAAATTTTGTGCCAATTAGTAGATATATGTCCACACTATTTGGCACGTACTATACGAATATGTACATATTTTAATGCATTTTTGCGTTTACTATCCATAATTTTTATATTACAACAAATTATTTATTTTTACTCCATTCGATTGTTCTGAAGAACAAATCTTTTTCTAATTTGTCTCCGATTTCTTAAATTCCAAAATAAAAATCCGTTTCAGACACGAGGGAACTTTTTTGGTCCCGTGTGGTCTATCGATCATCACTGACTTCACAAAATTCTCCACTAAAGGTTATTCTATCCTACTATGAACATACATGATGACATGTATTTTCGTGAGATTTCCCTCCAAAAAAAAACCCCAACACCGGTAATTCACGGTCAATGTTACTAATTCTGCATGATAATTAATTGATGAGCTCAGTGAGTTTTTTTTCGAAAACAATTTTGATTTAAAAAATACTAAAATGTCCGTATAAACTTTTTAGTATAAAATACTAAAAAGTCCGTATAAACCGAATCTAACTATAGCTGTTTTACCATGAAAAATTTAGTTCCTGAGATATTGATGAAAATAAATCTGATTTTGTTCAAAATCGAAAACAAATAGTAAGCAATCGCCTGTTTAACACTTTTTAAATATGTTTAAAAATAAATAGGTTTGATGAGATATTATGGTACATATATGCAGTATTAATATCTATTGTAAGAAAAAGATTTGTTTGATTTAACAGAGCGGTTTTTTATAAATTTTATTTTATAAACATATTAAGAAAAACAACATACCTATTAGAAAAATGTAAAAGACAGATGAAAGCCGAGAATATGAATAAAATATTATATAATGTGTTTCTGTTCCTCTTTAAAAAATGCTATTACTTTAAAAAAAAAGAATAATAACAATGTGTAACTACGTATAATCCAAATACGTAATACTAAGTATTAATAATGGTTCTGTAAATTACGATGAGTAGCTTTAATTTTCTCCTTGAATACAACCAGTTTATATAAAAATTTAAATAATATATATTGTTTCAAAGAATATTTCCCAAGCTCTCCGTTGGTGCGGTTTTCCGTTAATTTAAAAATATATTATTTCATCGTTAGAATCATGTTTTGTCAAAACAACTATTATTAGGTTTATTAGAATTAAAAATATAAATGCACAGACATACGATATCTGGTAGCAGTTTTATAAAGTTGTTATTAATAGAAAATAAAATGTTTTTAAACCTCCGAAGGCGACTAAGGTAGGCCGGCCAGTCCATAGAAAAGTTTCGAATAATTAAAATATTTCAAAAACCAATAAACCAATGACTGATTTTTTTTTTAAACCCTTTTATATTAACTTCACTTTTGTGCCTGGCTTGCCTGGCGTCAACATTTTTGGAAGGCTAGTTAACCCTCTTCTACTTATCCGATCGAGCTGAAACTTGGCACATAGACTCTCTACCAATACAACAACATTTTAACAAATTAATTAATTAATTAAATTTAATTAATTAATTAATTAATTAATTTTTCAATTTAATTAATTCTTTTTTTATAAAATGAATGGATTAAATAAATTTTAAAAAATAAAATAAAAAAATAATTAATTAATTAATTAATTGGTTGGTATATAAAATCTTTGGAGGGCTAGTTAACCCACTTCCAGTCATCCAATCGAGCTCAAACTTTGCACATAGACTCTACCAATATAAAAACATTTTAACAAATTAATTAATTAATTAATTTCATTAATTAATTAAATTTAAAAAAATTATCTTTTTCAAAATGAATGGGATAATTAAATTTAAAAAAGTAATACAATAAATAAAAATTCAATTAATTATCCAATCTTGCTGAATCTTGGCATTTCGACTCTCTACCGATACAAAATCATTGTAACAAATATAATAATTAATTAAATGTTACTAATTAATTAATTTTAAATTATTTATTTAAAATTGAAATGAATAAATACCAATATTTCCCTTCAGAACTAAAATGCAAAAATATAAAGGATTTATAATAAAAACTTGGTTTTTATGGGCTGGTATTATTTAATTTTTGACCATCAATAAATAACTATGCCAAATATTAAAGCTTTCTATGATTCACTTCCGTAATTTTACCTTGGATGACAGCGGCTACCGCTTGGGTGGCTGTTTTTAAAAATATTTGCTTATGAAATCACTAAAATAAGTGTCTTAGATTTTTTTAAAAATCTAGAGACCCGTCCATACTTGTTCGACATTGTCGTTCAACATTGTCGGTCGACATAGTGTGGACACGGCTATAGACAATAATAGTTTGTAAAAGAAATTATGTTCAGCTCATTTTAGTGATTTCATAAGCAAATATTTTTAAAAACATCCACCCAAGCGGTAGCCGCTGTCATCCAAGGTAAAATTACGGAAGTGAATCATAGAAAGCTTTGATATTTGGCATAGTTATTTATTGATGCTCAAAAATTAAAAAAATAATCAGTCAATGGTTTATTGGTTTTTGAAATATTTTAATTATTCGAGACTTTTCTATGGACTGGCCGGCCTACCTTAGTCGCCTTCGGAGGTTTAAAAACATTTTATTTTCTATTAATAACAACTTTATAAAACTTCTACCAGATATCGTATGTCTGTGCATTTATATTTCACATTTTTTATATTTCAAATTTCACATTTTTGGAGAACTGTCTGACCATCATCTGTGGGCTACTATCGACTAACTACCGAGACTGACACGAGACCAAATATGTATACAGATTAGCCATAGCCCGATATGGATTTCTATCTTGAGATTTTTAATTTGGAGACATCAAAAATGTGGTATTAGCAGCCCTCCTCGTGCTTTTGCGTCACGGATAATAATATTATTATAGAGTTTATTCTTGAAATATTTGTATTTTTAAAAATATGAAAAATGCGCATCTGCGCATAAGTGAAACGGATTTTGGCTTTTCTTACCTTCGGTAAGCTCGGAAACAAAAAAAGAGGGAAACAATTAGGCAATAATGGGTCGTATTAAAACAAAATTAAAGTATGACTATTAAGTACGTAAGGGAGCTATGTGCCACTCTAATTAGCAGTTTTTCTTTTTGTTGTAGTTTCAGACGTTTTCTTGCTAGTTCATTTTTTTTTCTCCCGTGTAAAACCTCATAAGTTATAAATCTAAAGAATAAAAAGTATGTATGAAGAACTAAACGGAGCTTAAGGTTTCTTAATCTTCTGTCGTTTTGATCAATCTGTTGTTTAATCTTTCTGTTGTTTTGATTTAACGGAATTATTTGTGTCTACATACGGTTGTGTACGTACACAGGTGTTCACATACAGGTATGTACATGAACGATTTAGTTGATGTACTTGATGTTTGTTTTTAAGAATAAGATTCCAAATTTCCCTAGAACCTTAACATAAACTCCAACGCCAATATAGATTCATGTTATTTTGATTTAACGAAATCATTTGTGTCTACATACTGTGATTGTGTTTACATACGGGTATGTACACGAACGATTTAGAAATTAATGTCTCAGTCTTCATACTTACTACGGAAAGTTTAAATTTAAATCAAATTATAATTATTTTTAACAATGGGATATAGACAGAGAAAAATAGACTCCTGTGTGAACTTGATGTTATTTTTAAGTCAATAGTATTCCCTAGAACCTTAATCTAAACTTCAACGGCAATATTAAGTCAATAAATAAAAGACATGATTTATCTTTTTCTGGCCTTTGTTTTCTCCCTAATATTTCAAAACCCATTCGTGGCACAGACTTCACCGAAAAACCAATAATGTTATTATAAACTTCATTTTAAAACATTTTTCAAAAAAGTATTTCTAATTTTGTTCTGACTTTAACACTGGTCTCATATAATAGGGAGTAAGTCATTAACCCAATAGTCTTCATAACTAGAGCAGCCTTTGATTGATTTAAAATAGTAAACTCAAATAAATAACACAAATTACCAAAAAGATTTTTATGTAATCAGGTATAATCATATTAGTGGATAAATGCGTTTTATGACAGTTCTCATTTTTGTGTTTTAGGATAGTTCATAGCATAATGAGTTGGGGTTAGTATCTTGTTTTGCTTTTTTTCTAGCGCAGGATGTCTTAGCTTTTTTAGTTTACTCATTGTCCGTATTTGAAGTCATATTAGTGTTAATATTTATCAAGAAAAAGTGTTGTTATTTTTAATGATTTAATTTTCTTTATAACTGTGGATATACAGAGCTTTAAATATTTAAATAAATTCCTTTGTTCCATGAAATAATTTGAATTGCTAATACATATATAATTTTTCAATCCTTTTTCTTGATGCAAAAAAAGAAGAAGTTTATATTAATTAAATATCAACTATAATTATACTTTGCTTAACCATTATTTACAACTTGGAAGACAATTTATACATTATATTCTTGAAATATTTATATTTTTAAAAAATATGAAATTCATTTATCTGTGTTATCCTTTACGCTTCTACTACGCATTATTATTTATTTATTTGCTCCGTTTCTTTCTCATCTCACTAGATAATTACAGAGGGTTGGGATTTATATATAAAACATCGATGTTATATCATTTTTATCAAACATTTTTTACAACCCTAAAACAGAACATAAATTAACCATTGTTTATGTTCTTAATTTTTATTTGTTATAGATTATTAAAGAGACAGAGACAGATTCCTAACAACATTTGCTTATAACTTACCTTTTTTTAAACTAACGTCTTCGAATCCGAGGAACGCGAAGGAACCTTAACTGAAGGGAGGTTTTAACTTCAGGGCAATTAAAGTTAAAATCGTATTTTTTAAGAGAATATCTAAGTGTAATATTAGTACAAGAAATAATTAATTTGTTTAATGTTAGTTAAATAATATCGGTATGACAGTTTAAATTTAGCCGAGGCATAATTTGTATTATTATTACCCCCTTTACCGCATATTTTATACTTTTTTTTTTTAAGTATATTTGTTTAGAATATTACACCTCCATCTGATTGACAGTGTTTATAACCTGTCCTATCAGCAATTTAATCAGTTATAGAGAATATTATTTACGATCCAATAACAGTTTTTAGTAGCTTAATGGCTAAAGTATTGCGGCGGTAATGCATGGCGCATGGGTACGTAGTTTGATTCCTGATGGCGGGGTGTTTTTTTTTAGTAATTTTTACTCCATTCTTTTTCTAAATGAACGTTTATAATTAATTCCAGGTGTAGGGGCTTCGACAAATTTAATAATTAGTCTTTGTTTATTCATTAACTACTTCTCCTTTTATTTCCTGCTGACTAATTGAACGTCATTTCTTACTAGCTATATTTACATTGCTACGCAGTTATAAATATTTTTTCTTAAGTATGTTAAATATTACTGACTCACTCATCAATCTATGAAATAAAGTCTGAATAACCCTCTTATTTAAATTTTGAATTTTTACTGGAAGATTACTCTTAGGTTTAAGTTAGAGCTGAGAATAAATTTTTCTTACCACCATTTTTTACTTACCTCTACCTCTTCGAAACTGTAGGCAGTGGCGTCACCAGAACTTCTATCACCTGGTACGGACAGTCTTTTGAGCACCCCCCCCCCCCCCTACATATTCTTTAAAAAAAAGATGTTTGGTGGGGACGAATTTTAAAGTTTTAAGATGGGCTAAAAAATAATTGAGCTGTTCATCAACTATCTTCAACATTTTATAACTGAAGCAAAAAGTTATTTAAAAAAAATACTCTGCCAATTAATGTGGCACATAGCTTCCTCGCAAAGAAAAGACTAAATTAAGAAAAATACTTAAATATCAAAAATTTGGAACCGCGTGGCACTGTTCCAGTAAATATTTAATAAAGTCGGGGAAATTTAAACATTCGTTGAAGAAACAAAGCCTCCAACAAGCACCAAAAGTTAGCACATCTATAATTTATTTAATAAACAAATATGAAACTGCAACCAAATCGTAGAAACTTCTGTATAAACAGGTTTTTTTTATTTACCCCCCCTCCCCCTCAAAACAAAAAATAACACAAAATAGAATATAACAAAAATTAATCTACGATGCAAGAGCTTTTTAACGATATACGTCACACTATAAAAGATTAACTTTAACATTTGTACCCCTGTACTCTAAAGGTACCAAAATTATATTTTTAAAAAACAAACAATACAAAAGGGCATTCATTTAACTAATAAATACATATAAATAAAAAAACCTAGTATCAAAAAAGTATTTAAACCCTTTAACCTACAACAAAATTATAAATCGGTACAAAAGTACATGCACAACATTTTTAAAAAATCAACAAATAAAATAGCTTTAATGTACATATCAAGGCCTTTAAAATGATATACGACACAATATTAAAAACCAAAAAAAGTGGTCACGTGACACGGCGCACGGGAAAAAGTTTACTCTCATGTTCTCAGCAAGTAGGATGAACTAATGAAATAAAATATACTCAATTTAAAGAGCATTAGTGTGAGATTCAATCGCCGCAATCAGAAATAAAATCGGCCAACTATTATAGAATCTATGGCCATTCAAAGACAAAAATGGAAAAAAACAAAACCAAAAAATAACAAAATTATCACCATTTAAGGTACAACCGTTGATGATTCGACAAAAACTCATAGGACTAAAGTTGTAGATCTTTTAAAATCAGTTACCACTTGTGTTATCCATTTTCTAGTACGACTTACCGTTTGGCTGCAATAAGCCCTCAAACCAGCTTAAAAATCAAGTCGGCCATTTTTATTTTTTAAGGGTGGAAGGAGGGGGAAAAGTGAACTTTTTATAATTATTTTGGTTCACAATGTAGACGTTGCGCGTCGAATGGCGCAAACCGCAAGTCTCTAGCTCTTCTGGAAGTGGGTAAACATTAATGTCAGTCAGTGAGTCAGTGAGCCATGAGGCTTTGTAGTATAAGACATATTAATTTAGTACGATTTGAAGTGCGCAGGTGGTTGAAATTTGGCAGGTGCTATCTGCAAGCTACTCTCGACAAACCATGAAAATTTCATTAAAATCAGATGATTACTTTTAAAGATATAGCTGTAAATAAATGTATGTTTGTGTGCATGTAGAAGATGAACAAATAACCGCAGAAAGTTGAAACTTATATGGGACCAACAATGGGCTAAGTATGACCTACCACCCAAATTTCATTAAAATTGGACGTGTAGTTTTTAAGATATGGCGGTTCGCAAAAATTTGTGACAGACCGACAGACCGACAGACCGACAGACCGACAGACCGACAGACAGACACGGAACCAAAAATGTTCCCTGATGTCTGAAACGGATTTCTGTCTTGGAATTTTTGAAATCGGAGACCTAAAATTTTTTCATTCTTCAGAACGATCACATAGCTTCCGCTACCTTCGGTAAGCTCGGAAGCAAAATAAATAAATAAATAAAATATCATTAAATAAACAAGTACATTTTAAAATCTTACACCCCTCTTGTCGTGGCACCTGGTGCGGGCCGCACGCCCCGCACCCCCCTGGCGACGCCACTGACTGTAGGGGCTAAAATCTTAAATTTGCACAGCTACAAATAACCTCCTGAGCCACAAAACTTGACAGACGTGTTCTTTTATCACTGTAAATGTCCGCTACAAAGAGGTTTTTTGTAAATTTATTTTCTTGAATTATTTATAAATAACTCATTCATGATAAAATTGCGGCCAGCCTTATCCATATAATTATGAGGTAAATAAAATAAAGAGCAATATTTTCTTATTATGAAATAAATAGAATATTTATTTAAAAGCACAATTTGTATTTATTTGGAAGAAAATTTGGCATTTTTACTATATTTAATCAACTATTGTAGAAAGAATTAAAAGAACAAATATTGATATGATTAGTATCCGTACTTCTTCCTGAAGACTCCTTCCTTGTCGTAGATAGCTTCGACTTTCTTGTAGTCATCGGGCTTGTTTGCGATCATGTACTTAACTACTTTGTGAGCGGTTGATTTCTGTTTCTCGGAGCATTTAGCGCAATCTGATACCAGGGCGTCTGGGATAGTTTCTGTGACAAAAATATTTACCACAATTATTAAACAAATAATGTTTAAGATTAAATGTTTTTTTTTTTGTAAAGTCGTGGATGATACTTATGCTTTGTATAAAGTGTACTGATTATAGAATTAATAGTGTGTTCTGCAATAATTTCCTTTGAAATGTAATTGCTATAAGGAACAATAGTGTGATTTAAAATGTATAATTTAGGATGGAAAGGTATCAGCTTTTTATACACAAAAAATAGTGATATTTAAAATGGTATTCTTGTGGAGTAAGGATGGGATAATTTAGATTTTAAACATAAGTATAATATTGTATAAGGATTGATATTTAATACAGCTAAATCAGTATGCTTAAAAGTTCATTACTATAATTCAAGTGGTAGCAGAAAATTTGAAAGAGAACCTCGCAATAATGATGAATTAAAAAAAAAAATCCTTGGTTCAAGAGTCACTGTTATAATTTGAGTAAGATTTGTGCGTTCAATGCTTGAGCTAATAGATTAAAATATAGCCGTTATAATTTATGGCATACTAATGGATTTGAAAGTTAAATATTGATTGAAGGGTAATTCCTAGAATTTGCGTAATATTTGTGCGTTCAATGCTTAAGCTGATTGAAATGTAGCTGTTATAATTTGCGGTATACTAATTAATTTGAAAGTTAAATCATTAAGTGTAAAAATTAATTTTAATTTAAAAGGGTATTTGTTTAGATTTTATAAATAATTGTGGGTTGGGCGCATAAGCTTAATGAGTGTAAGGTAATTATTAGATTTGAGAAAAATAAATAATTAATTTTAAACCTTAATAATCAAGTTTGAAATATAAATTTTAAAATTTGTGGAATGATAATTTATATAATTTTTTATCTTTGAGTTTAAAGATGGTTGCTATAATTGACGTTACAATAGTGAATTTAAAAGTTTAATCTTATAGATTAAAATAAATAATAACATTATAGTTCTTTTAAGCTTAAATTATATATAGACTATAGATAGACTTTCAGTTTGAAAGACAATTGCGAAATGTGAAGAATAAATAAAAATGAAAATTTTTATATGTGTGCGCTTTGTTACAACAAAGCGCCCACAGTTTTTTTTTTTTTTTTTTTTTTTTTTTTTTTTTTTTTTAATATGTAGATCATATTTACTATGTTAATTTATTACTTAAATTTATCCGATTTATAAACATGTTATTAAATAAATTCGAAATAAAAACATATTTGTTTCATAATAGCTTGACTTTTGGGAAATCACATGAATTGATTTATTATGATTTCGTTTACACTTTGATAATTTCAATGATTTATGTGTGAAACTCTAATAAAATTAGATGATAGGATTTAGTTTTAAGGTTAGTAAAAACAACAACATACCTTTGAGGAATTTAGCATCAGGGCTGCACTTTGCGTTAGGTGCATCGACAAGACAGTCGAAGTACTTCGAATAAAGTCTAGCGTTGGTCAAGACTTCATCGACGTTGACGTTATCGTACTTAGAAGTGTATTTTTCATCAGCAAGAGCTAAAGCCGCGATAGCGGACAAAACAACTACAAACTTGATCATGTTTATTGAGATTTGTTGTTTAATACAAGAGCGAATTAGTTGTATTGAATAATAATTGTATGACCTGCCTGTACTTATACTTGCTACACTCTTTGGATCAGGTAGTGGGGTAGGATGCAATCCCCTCTAAGGATGTAATTAAGGTATATTCCATCAAAGCTGGGAACCGTCCGCGGGATCGTCACGGGCATGCGCATCCACTTCACATAAGCAGCCCACTTATATGGTGATGTTGGGTGAACACCATGCGGGGAAACCCGTTTCGGGGATTGAACCCCATCTGTGGTCACCACCCAAGTTGTGACTACGCTTGATGATGTTTATTTATAGGACTTGCAGTGTGTTGATAGGATGAACTTATTGATAAGACGTCCAACTACTCTTCTATACATACTATACCAAGGCCGCTTGTCATCACTATTTGATCGTATAATAAACAGCAAATGAACGATAATAATAATTTTCCATTAATAATCTAATTATTAGATACATCAAAGGAAAAAGAGTAAACAAATATCAGTACCTGTACTTAGTCAAATAATTTGCAATGTATCCTAATTAAAACAAAACTTTTGAACCTTCTCTGCCTTAAATGTGCTTAGTGCGATAAGAATCAGAAACCTGTTCCAACCTGATGAAGTTTTGATAACAGTACAAGGTAAGAGAATGAGAATAAAACCTGTTCCAAAACGAGAACAATCCGTGGGCGATGGAAAGGACCGCACAAATAGGGGTTGGAAATAACAGATTTCTATTATCAGGTATACAAAATACTCTGTCATTTAGTGTGGCATAGCTTCCTCGCGTTCTATTTTATATTCTCGTACATTAATGGTTTTATACTATTAAAACCTATTATTGTTAAATTTATTTAATTTTCCTCCGTTTTATTAAAAAAATGTCAATTTATTTTTTTATTTTTTACGTTAATTAAAATATCAGTTTAGCAACATTTTAGGAGCGCAGATGGTTGCAATTAATCACCATCTGCTCCACAAACAATCAAAATTTCATAAATATCAGATAAGTACTTTTAATGATATAGGGGTAAATGAATGTATGTTTGTGCGCATCTGGAAGAGAAACAAGTTGTTTGAAGCCATCATGGCTCCAATAATGGGTTAATTATGATCTATCATCCAAATTTTGATAAAATCGGACGTGTAGTTTTTAAGATTTATGTTGGTTCACATTAATTGAGTGACAGACCGACGCTCAGACACGGAACCAAAAATGTTCCCTTATGTCTAAAACGGATATCTTTATTGGAATTTTTGAAATCTGAGACCTAAAAAATTTTCGTTCTTCAGAACGATCACATAGCTACCATTACTTTTGCGACTAGAATTAGCTCAGAAACAGAAATTTTTCTTAAAAATGTGGAATCCCAAATTATTTGATAATCATTTTCTCCACGATTTAGTGTTGAGTCCGCTTATTATCTCGCGGACCTGCGTGTATTTGAAAATTGGGACCATAATTTTACATAGGATTAGAATTTTCTAATCCTACCCCATCACCACTTGGCTCTGATTATGTCTTCGTTTTATGTTCCTTTCTTATAATCCTACTGTATGTTAAAATTCCTTTCTTGACAATGAAACTTTCTGGTTAGCTTAGTTTTTAACGAAGACCTTATATAGGACTAGCTGGATACCCGTGCTTCGCTACGGAGTGTGTTATTATATTATCAATTTGATGGGTTTATAATGTGCCATCAAGAAACATTTATATTATTTTGCTAAGTGAGAATATCTAGATTATATCCCTCCCTCATATTTCTACACCCCCACCTCTTTGATAAGATAATTTGCTTATATTCCAAATTAGTAGTAATTGAAAAGGAAAATTCTTAAAATAAAATTTTCCGGAAAAAGCAGCGGTATTTTCCTTCATCAATCCCCCCTTCGCCGTGTCTTTTCACATCCCTTGGTTGAAATTGGAATTATCATTTATTAATGTACATGCTTACATCCAAAATAAAAGCTCTTCCTAAAGTATTAACTTCCAACATTAGAAGATCGGGCTGGGCTGAATTTCTCTTCTTTTCTTACACTGTCATCATATGTGTCCCTTAGAGATAAAATGTTAGAAAATCCCTATTGACAGTTATCAATATAATTTAGAAATTATTATAAACGTATGTACACTTGTAGATTTAATTTTGGAATTTTAAAGAATTGATCATGATTAATTTAGCAAAGGTTTAGCCACGGCAAGGTGTGATTTATAAACTATTGTCTTAATATCTAAAAATAAATATAAAAAATTAAATTTGAATTTTGAAATATATTTAGAAGCCTCGTTCTCCGCCCCATATAAAGCTAACAACGTTTTATAGCCTATATCACCCACAGAATTGATCTTAACATTGTACCCAAAACTACCAAAATCTATTGAGCCGTTCGGAAGTGAATGACGCACAGAAAACAGACATAAAATTTTCTAAACTGAAATTCGTTTTCAGGACTACTCACTTAGTGGAAAATGTGTGAGCCCAATCGGATAAACCTACAGACACAACACTTGTTATACATGGATATAGATATATTTTACCTCCCTAAATGTACACAACAATTTATGATTAACTGATGTCCATAAAGAAATCCTTATTTTCTGATTAGCTTTGGTAATTAAGTTATTTTGACAATATTTTCCCTTTTTTTGGTTTTCTAGATTTTATTTTCTGTCTATGTTGGTAGCCAGCTTTAGTTGTTTAAATTAGATCAAGATTAAGTCTTGACCCCTCTTGGTAGAATTTATCGCCTCATCGGATTTTAAAATTATATATATCATAGGACTTATAACAGAGGTGCCCACCGCCCCTAGAGCTTATGGCTCATCGACCCCC
>KZ651236.1:547239-559608 GCA_001010745.2 Gerris buenoi
TATATTATTGTAATCTATATAAAGCTTAAACTTAATTATTGTATTAATAATGTTTATAATTGGTTAATATGAGATCATAAGACTTGCTTCAAGTAGTTGAATGAGTTTACATTTTTCATTACATTGAAATCTGCGGTTTTGAATTCAACTGTGGCTTCTTCTTCTAGAAGCTTCTTCAGAGGTGTTAAATAATAAATAAACATGGTGATGTTAACTTGGAAATCACGAGATTAGTTTATTTTGAGTTCAAATTATAACGCTTAATCCATCAGCAGGTTAACACTAAAGTCTCACTTTAAATACAGGATTTTTTAGACGTTTTTTAGAAGGATTGCTTGTTTCTAGCTGCAAACTAGAGGATCGTACAACTTTTTTGAACCTTTTATCTCTCCTTTTCGCTGGAATTAGATGTTTAACCTAACTAGTGATTCCAAATATATTTCTATCATAAATATAACTTTATTTTACAATTAGTAATAGTATAATTACGGCGGGAAGGCCTAACCTGGCAAACAGACCATATTTGGATCCTTTTTGCCGACCCCAGACGTATCCATCTCCCTCACACCACCTCCACCTCATCTTCAAACCTTTTAGTTTGGATTATGAATGAGAGGATATCTTGCCACTTCAGAGTTTCAAGTTCCTCTACCCCAATTTCTCCTTTCCTTAAGATATCAAAGCGCAATCTCCCTATTAACTATTTATTATTTTAACAAAGTACGGGTAATACTGGTGAAAAAAAGTTAGCCTAGTTTTCCTTAACAATGCTTAATCACAAAATCAGTCACACCCAACCATTTTTAAGAGTTAATTATTAGAGCTTAAACGTGAATTTAATTGTTACTAAAATATTATTCATCAATTAATACACTTAGTAGATTTGTTGAACTGTGGTTTTAAAAATATTTGTTGGCGATCTATGGTGTGTTGTCCAGAAATTAGATATTACACTACTAAACAGTTTTTATTAGATTTGGTATTATTATTCGGTAGGATCGTACTTTAAGGCGATATCAGCATAATGCTTTAGTCGTAAGCGTTGTGAGATATGTATAAGTGCAGTACCCACAGGAGGTCTGGGCTTAAGGTTCTGAAGCCCCAAATATAGAATATAGGGCATTAAAAAATACTATTTACTTTTACGAAATACATGGAAAACGATTTTTGAGTGCTTTTTAATACTCACTACTCATAAACACAATAAGACAGTTACATTTTTTATAAATGTACCTACTTTATGCCCTCTCCCCCCTATCACGACACGTACTTTTTAGTTGGGTTTCAAGCCCCACTTCCATAAACAAATCCTGGGTGCGCCACTGGATATAACATACTTTATTAAAACTCATTTTGTATTCTTGTTAGCCTATAAATTTTATTAAAAACATAGTTCTTTTACATACCAAAATAATTATGAATCTCTTACCAGGGCTATATTAACTTTCTGAGATAACGTTGCCTAATGGTACAGATTCGAATATTTTGACGAAAGAGTTGCTCTTAGTTTCTTTGGACTAAATTTTATTATCATAGAGAAGTTTTCATAATTTGCTTGCCAGAGATGATAATCTAGCTAGACCACAACACTCTTGACGTTGACGACTACTACCAATTAGACTCGAATAGCTGGTAATCAATTCGATTCACGACTGTTACTTATTACACTCGTTTAGTCTTGTAAACAATTTGGCAGGGATTATTATTTAGACAACTGAGTATTGACGACAATTATCAATTACACTTGAAGTATTTGTATGTAATTATTGTGTAGCTTCTAGATCACTCATGAGACTGTTGGGTGGCTATAACTAAAGGCGTTTAAAATAATTTAACTTGAGATAACTCATAACTAATTAGACTAATCTAAACTAATATTATTTATTTTACACAGCTATATATGGATTGGCAATGAAAATAATGTTCATTCTTTAATATTTATTTATATTAAACCTGTTCTCTAATCTCCAGTCATCCTTAATCAAGTTCAGTCTAGTGTAATACGTCCGTTACCTTGGCCTACTCCTTGACCGAAGATTATTATTTCATGTTTGATATAGGAACGTCTATGGAGTTCATCTTAAAGGAAGATTGAATCTCATGTCGATCTCCGACATGGTATAGGCTCACCTGTCAATAAACCATTTTCTTATTTTTTGATGTAACTCTTTTCTTTCTCAATCGGCACTGATGATGGCCTTATGAAGGCTGACAGCTGCTTTGTTAAATAAACCAGTTTGAATTTACGTGGAGAGACAATTTTTGTTATTCCTTCATTATTATTACAAGGACAACACTCGAAAACATAACGTACGGATATCACTCAATGATACTACCAAGTTACTTCTTGAGCTTAAACATCTTATATCTGAACTTTCTATTTAAAACACAAAATTTCACATTTATAATTTAATCTTAATTCAGCTTTGACCTACAGTCTGGAAGTATGGAGTGGTCCTTAAAGTATCAGTCAAATTCTTTGGTGAAAGTATTTACGCCCATTGGCTTAACACGTAAACCCAAATGATTTTTCGTTCGGAATAGTTAAAAAAATACTTTATCAACATCCTTATTCCAGAAGACTTATTCCATCCTTATTCCAGAAGAATCTCCTAGATAAATAAGTAGAAGATAAAATTTTATTTTGCATGCAAACAATTGACTCTGTTCTCAGTAAAGCTACGTTATAATTAGTATTTCAGAAGCACCGAAAAGAAAAGTGGATTTTTGAAGAAAATATTGTCAGATTGTGGTAACTTTAGCTGTGAAAGCTATACTTTTAAAGATATAGATTGGGGTTAAGATATAGATTAGGCTTTCGCGGGTTGGCTCGTAATCAATAACTTGATTTTTCGGGGAAATCCGCGTCGCCAAGGGAAACAGGGGTTGTCCTAGATTCGCTTCCACTACTGGGACTCACACAGGACTAATTGATCCACAAGTAGTTTTTAAGATATGTTTGATGGAAAATTGTTGATAACAGATAGACTGACTATAACAGACAGAAGATTAAAAATATTCCCAGATGTCTGAAATGGATTCTTGTCCAAAGTTTGTTCTTCAAGATCATTAATACTTCCGTTACCTTCGGCTGCTGGAAACTAAACATTTTTTAAAATTTTTCTTTTTTTTTTACTTTTTACTACGTTTTTATTAACTTGGTTTCTTGTTTGTTTGTTTGTTTGTCCGGTACAAATCATGCAAACGAATTATAACTAACACCCCGAGTAGCTAGACATTTGAAACTTTTAGAATTGCTCAGAACACGATGACAATGCATTATTTTAATACTTTTAGTCATTTTTCAGCAGAATTTAATTAGTTTTCAGCAAATTTGTTTTATGAAAAGTTAGTTCGGAAAAAATCCGCAAGTTATTTTATTTGTTTTGTCATATCCCATAATATTTACAATCTTCATTTTGACAGGTTTCAATTTTATGATTTTTATAAATAAGTGATAAACATTAAATGACAGCAAAGCAGGAAATATATCGATTATATTATTTCAAATATATCGATTGCACGGTTTACGAAAATTTAAAGACGTAGTATATAAAAAGTTCTTTTTATCTTGTATATGAGAAAGTTTTCTGTGTTCTCAGACCATTCCTGGCTGTGATTCTAAATTAATTCCTAGTAAATATACTCAATTTTCTAAGCTCGAGGGAACTTTTTATATAAGGTAAACTACTTTTAAATCTCACTTCTTTACAAGTTCTGATGCTACCGGTAGTACTAAATGTCTTGAAGGTAATTAACATATTTGTCTACTACAAGTACCCAAGTCTTTGCATTTCAGGGACACTTTAATGATCGGATGTCATTCTTCTTTTAAGGAAATTTATTCTTAATCCGCTTATACTTCTGTCTTAAACCAACTTCCTGTAGTATGTAATTCACAGTAGTATTCTTAGATTTACAATCCTCAAAATGTCATTTGGTTCACTTAACTTGCAAACATATATAATATATTTAAAATATACACACACACACACACACACATATATATATATATGTGTGTGTGTGTGTATGTGTGTATGTGTTGTGTGTGTTTATCTATAAATAAACAAAACCATTTTTTCGTAAAAAATAATTGACTCTGGTCGTTTACTTTAATGGAGTTAAATTAGTTTGGTAGAACTCCTCTTTTTGATTTTAATCTTTGGTCTGTAGAACAATTAAAAGCTGAAAACCGGCTAGCAGACAGAAGCAAACTTATTGTTTATAACTTATTAATGAGGCTGAGTATGACGCACGCGGTCTAACATGGTAATTTGTTATTAATTATTATTTATTTATTTATTTATTTATTTTTTTGTTAAAATTAAACGAAGGGGAAGGTAAAGCAAAACAGTTTTTAATTGGTTGATAAAACATTTGTTTTTTTATTCTTCCTTTATTATTAGTTATTTTAAATGAACTATGATTACATTGTCACATAAAATGAATTATGATATAATTAACGCTGTGATGGCGAATAGAAAGGTATGAATATAGTGTTTAGATTCAGTGTAAATGCTTTTTACATTATTTTAGGGACTTACTATGTTCTATGTCACTATATTATAATTTTCCTAGCCTTGAGGACTTTTTGCGTCTTTAATATATAATTTACCTGAGATTCCAATGGTCTGTAGAATATTTGAGCGATTCATCGTCGTAGAGTAGTTCTAAATATTGTCGTAAGGGTTTGTAATACCTCACAGCTTTTCGTTTTGCTCTGATGATCACGAAATCGGTCTGAACCGTGAAGCCAGTGTTAGATATGCTTGATTAGAGACTATTTATCAGAGGTGTGATTTGTGTTATTTCCAAGTGCGATCTTGCTAATAAAGAATGGTTTAAAAAAATCATTGGTTTTAAAACGTCAACTATGATGTCCCGACATACGCTTTAATTTAATGATTTAACTATTTGCTGCGTGGAATCTCGTTCAGCAGATATTGCTCTAGGATATTAGCTTTGGCGTAGAGTAGGATTTGACTTTATAACGAAACGAAGACACTGAATACGCAATATATTTGAGGTGGTCAGTGCTAAAGAGGGCCAAGTCCATTTTTTGAAAAAAATGAGATAGAGATATATTCTGGTCTAGGAGTGTTATAATTAGAGTTCGGATTTTGCATATTTGCATATCTTTTTTTTACTGCCCCAAGTGATTTTTCTTTACGAATTATGATGTTTGGAATGCACTAGGCCACTTAAAATTAAAATTTAAAATTACATACTTTGCATATTTCGGGCTTTATTGCATATAATTGCATATTTCCGGCATAAGTGTATATTTTCGCATAAATATTCTACTTTTTGAGAGAAATTTCCACTAAAGTGCATATTCTATATGATGCTTCTAGTCAAACATATATTAGCTAGGTACCAAAACCTTTTGAGGATTAGGAGTCATTCACTGTGTAACGGAGCACGTACCCCCAGTCTTAAGCATCTGCCAGGACAGGGTGTTTACCAGTCCCTACTGGTTGATACCCTAAGAAGGCTTGTTTTCTTGTTTTTCGACTTAATCCCGGACACAGCTACCGCTGACGATTTATAGAGTGCTGCGCCCTTATTATCGGATTAAAATAACTTCGTTAACCAAATGAATGCAAAACACGTGCATTAGAGTATTACATTAAAGTCATATAGAGGGCTTCGGAGATTCGGCAAATTTGGTCATCCCAAAAGCAAAGAGTACCCTTAATTTAGAGATTGGCATTTATTAATGCTTATTTCAGGGACCTTCCAAATATAATTGAAAAACTGGGTCCGATTAGGGAAAGAGTTAGACAAAAATGGACGCGGGTCTCCACCGTAATCCGGGCTGGACCACTGTGGAGAACGTCACCCGAATCCTGGAAGGGGCGGAGGGTAGAGACGAAATAGAAAATCTGACCCCAGCTGACGTCGCTGCCCTAAAATATGTTCCAGTAGAGTCGTGCGACGTTGAGAGAACGTTTTCACGTTTAAAAATTGGTTCTTTCCGAAGTCTTAGTAGTTCAGACAAATTTTCTTACCGTTTCCTAAATTTAAATAATTTATTAAAAATTAATTGTAAAATAATGGTCAATTTTAATTGTTTTTAAAATATAGTCAATATCTCTATTTTTGGTGGTTATTCTTGTATATTCTATTGCCTAATCTTTAAACGCCAGGTTTTTGAGTATTTTAAACCCTCTTAATGCACATTACTTAGCACTATTCAATATTTATAGCTGCCTATTGGAGTTTATATATTAGGAATAAATGCATATTCAAGTGCATATATTTGAGATAAATGGCTATATTTAAGTGCATATATTTGAGATAAGTGGATATTTAAGTGCATATATTTGGGATAAGTCCATATTTGAGTGCATATATTAGAGATAAGTGCATATTTTAGTGCATATATTTTTGGGATAAGTTGCATATATTATGTGCATATTTCGCAATTTTCATATGCATATATTGAGGTTTTTAAGAGCATATTGATCCGAACTCTAGTTAAAATTGTTAGTACCATGGGAAACCCACAAAATGCATTAGTTTCAATGAGCATTGAAGAATTTCTATTTGAATTTGCTCTGAAGTTTCTGAGCTTCTGTCACAGTAGCTTCCATTTAAAATGTCATAAATTGGATTTTATTAAGGTATCAACCTAAAATTTGTGAAATACATTTATTAATGAACTAAACTATAGAATAATTGAATTAATTAAACTTTATAATGCAATAGTAATTAGCACCGAGTAAATTCACAAAAGTGTCTAAGTGTGTAACTCAAAATCAAGTTTGATGGACTTGGTCCAATTTAACACTGAACCCCCCATTTGTGTTGATGATTTAAAAGATGAATTCTGATTAAAAATAAGCTAACTAATAATAACTAGCCAAATAACAAAAGTTTTATTTAAAATCCTTTAAATATTTATGTTTTTAGTGGTATGCATTGGCAATTTGTTTATTTGTAAAACCATTCTAAAACATTTCACAAAAATCATGGTTGTAAGTTTATTTAAAGCAACGTCGTAATCGGTGTGTCACCTACCCAGGTGACCCTAAAATTTGATAGAATGTTTTTGTATTGGTACAGAGTCTATGTACCAAGTTTTAGCTTTATTGGATGCCTGAAATGTTGATGGCAGTGCAGCCATCCATGAACACACAAACATCAGCAAAACTAATATAAAGAACTCTAAGTATAGAAAACTATATGTAAAAATATATTTTCTTTGGGTCTGGTTAAGGGTTATTTTGCTATCTTTGCCCCTCTATAGGGGGCAACATATTGGTGATAGAAAAAATAGTTTCGAGTAAGAGTTTATTATATTTCACCGTAGAATCCAAATATGCTACCAAAAATATACGTTCCAATTTGAAATTTTAAAGTTGGGTGGCCTGGGGGCAAAGTGGGTAGTTGCCCCTAGTGGGTGATGGCATGAAAACAAACTTCCCTTGGCATGGTAGAGATCCCCCAAGTTTCATTAATTTATCTCAAACCGTTCAAAAGTTAAGAGGGGGGGGGGAGACTTTTGGACCACCCTGTATATACATACATACATAAAAAAGTGTTAAAATTTAGGAATCGATTCAGAATGGCCTAAAACGGATTTACAAAAAATTCATATTACACAAATTTTGAAGCCATTGCAATACCTTAATTTTCTTCGAAAATTCGCTAAAATGATCACTAAACTATGATAATACAAAATATATACCAAAATTACTAAACAAAAATAATGATAACATTAATAAGCTATTTGGTGACAAAACACAAATTATTGCTGACAGTATAATAGTTTAGTTTATTTTGCCACTTGGAAAAACCACCTGTTGTCTCCAAAGTTTGATCTGTTTGAATAAGAAAGCTTCTTTGTATAAGGTTGATTGTTGATTGTTTATGAAACCTAATTGACTTTAACAAATTGGCTCGTCGTTTGTTTCTCTCCTGCGTATGATCTTTTATTGGACGTATTAAATACGACGTTTTTATCCCCTATAATTATTATAATAATTGCTTACAGGAATCACAATTAGTTAAAGTTCATTTTAAGCAATCATTCATATTTCCTAGTCTAACTACTCTAAAAACTTGACTGCGTAGTGAATTTTAGTGCTATCACCTCTGAAAATCGTTTATTTAAAGTTAGATAAATCATAAATGACCTGATTTATTATGCCAGAATGTTTCTGGATAATTTGTAATACCTTCCTCCTGCTATGTATGGTGAGTTTGAATCCCTGAAAGTGAGAAATGATCGACACATTAGTGTCGATTCCTCATCTACAGGATGTGTTCATCAGAACAAGAGCAAGAGCAGGTATCATCGAACTATAAGAAAATCCTTTTGACACGGTTTCAAATCACCAGCTAGGTTTGGACAACAAGAAGATGTGTTGAACGATGTTTAGACGATAAACTCAAAGACCTAAAATTGAACAGTTCTTTCTAGAAAAAAAGAATGATGCGGTTATCATCAGTTATTACTGTAAGCTGGTTGATACACCATTAGCTATTGTGGTTATGAGACTGTTCAGTTTTTCTCTTTGAATTTTATTCGCTACTAGTAAGTTCCTCTTAATGTTGAATAAACGAATTATGCAGTTATCATCAGTTGTTACGGTTAGCTGGTTGATACAACATTAGCTATTGTGGTTTTGAGACAGTCCAGTTTTGCTCTTTGAATTTTATTCACTGCTAGCAAGTTCCTCATAATCTTGGCAGAAACATCTAAAACAAGAATTATCTTGTTTAATCTATGATGTCATTCAATTCTTTAGAAAAATATATGTATATGTTGGTAGTTAAATATTTAAAAAAAAACACTAATTGTTTTTGGTTTTATAAATCTACTCGTACACTCGTACAATAAATTTAATTGGGTTTACACGTGATAATTGCTTCTTTTAAACCATTAATTAAATCATAATAATATTGATTGTAAATAAAATAGTATTACATTATCATAAAAGGCCATGAAACTCCTGATTGCGGAGGTCGCATTTGCACAGGATAATGGCGATAAGTACTTCGAGTGTGTGGCAGCACCTTCTCTAAGTAATTTGATTTAATGGTTTTTTTTTAACAAACAGAAAAAATATAAAGAAAACAAAAAATTAAGACTAATTATTGTGTTTGATGACGTGATATTTAATTATTCCGCTATTAAAAGAGTCATGCTATTGTAATTTTTTTAAAATATTAATTTAGTTTTACATGCAAGAATTAGCTATAAGGATTTAGGAGGAGTATGCCTTTAATTCAACAATCCTGCAGGTATACAGTTATATTATCCATTATCTTATACGTAACATGTATTAAGGCCCCCATAAACGATCAAACATTTTGCGTAAACCTGATGTGGGGCAAATTTAGGCCATAGACGTCAAAGATCATGTTTGCGCAAACATCAAACAGCCCCATACTCGGTCAAAATTTTTGACCGTGTATGGGGGCATTAACGGAGCTAGGGACAGGGTTTAGTAGGATAGTATCGGCTTTCTTGCTGGTTAGTTTTATTCTCATTCTCAGTTTTATGTTATGTGAGAATTAGTGTGTCACATAGCTTCCTCGCGTCCAATATTGAGTATATTTAAATTATATTATGCTTTTACACCTACTATATTGTCTAATTTATTTAATTTTTCCCCTATTTTGAGGTATCAAGATCAATATTTAATGTAAATTTCATTAACTTTCGGGTGGGCGCGTAATATTGGTCAGCAACAGCGGACACGCGGCGGTATTTACACCGCTTTTGTTTCCTTCCATGTTTGAAGCTTGTAGATCCGTGTTTTTGTGGAGATTAGTTTTCTCAATAGGTAATAATAATGAAACATTCATTTAGAATTAAAAAAAAAAAAATTGAACTCATTTTTCATAAAAACAAATTACACTTACGCACGTAACCAAACATTTTTTCATATTATTTATAGAAAATCTTTTCCATGGTCTAATGTGGGTTGTGTTTATTTAAAAAATCACTTCTTCATTTTTTTAAAAATCCTGCTATATTTCGACCCCCCCTTGGGTCATTATCAAGCTGTAATTGAATTCATTCTGAATCTCAGTCTAAATATTTTCACTATTAAAAATTAAAAATTAATTTTCAAAACTCCAAGTCATACGACATTATCAGCTGTCTTACACAGCCTTGTCAATCTATTAACAAACATATTTTTTTAAATACAAAATAATAAAACTATATTGAATTAACTTTGAGAAAATTTGTCTATTGATAACCTTTAATTAAACATTTTTTCAGAATTATCATAAAAAAAATAAAATAAAAAATAAAAAACGCAGCCTAAACACTTTCTCTCCTGTCCTGGTATTGTATTAAATATGTATACGTAATTAGAAAACGTTACTCTTAAAGTTATCAAGTTCTTTTGCATAAGAATTCAGTAAACAACACAAAAAAATCTTCAATATTTACACCGTACTCACGTTTGTAGTAGAGCTTGTCGATTTTTAAACTAAAGTGAAGGCGACCCGCTCACGTTCCGGGTAAATTGATGGTTTTATTAAAACTACGAAATAGTAATTGGAGAATGCCTAAAAGAGCCGATTAGCTAAAACACTGTAAAATCACATGGGGAGTGTTCTTCCGAAATGGCGGTGTACATGCCGCCCGCGCGCCCGCCCGAAGTTTAATGAAATAGAGTTAAAATGGGACGTGTAGTTTTTAAGATAACCATAAATGTTCCCTGATGTCTGGAACGGATTTCTGTCTTAGAATTTTTGAAACCGATTTCAAAAATATTTTATGTATCCGAATACATAAAATATTTTCGTTCATCAGAACGATCACATAGCTTTCGTTACCTTCGGTTCGCTCGGAAGCAAAATTAATTAAATTAGACAATTATGGGTTTTAAAAGCATAACACAGTTGCTTTGTTTTTACATGTAGAAAAGGATCAATTTAATTAATTTAGTGCGCTTTTAATGTATCCACGAGGGGATGGAATATTCGAAAAAAATATTACTCGAATGGTCACACAGAAAGTCATTTAAAACCCCTGGAATATCATAATTAAATTGTTTGGACCTACTTCGATTCCCAATATCACTCTTATTTTTAAGCAGTATAAACATTTACAGACGCAGACGTTTAAAATTAATATAGGGCGATCTGTGATCTACATCCGAAAACCATTAAAAATTCTTTAAAATCGGATGAGTAGTGTTAATAATAAAACTAGTGTGTAAGTATGCAGAAGAAAAAGGAATAGGCACCGAAAGTTGAAATTAATATGGGAACAAAAATGGGCCAATTCTTTGAGTAATTAAATTATTACTGTTTTTATTAGCTTGCTTTCTTGTTTGTTGTATTTGTGTGTGTCCAGTACATATCTTGTAATCGATTTTCAACTAACTTCCCGACTAGCTAGACATTTGAAACTTGAAGAATATCTCACAAAGCGATGACAATGCATTTTTTTAATCCATTTAGCCATTTTTCAGCAGAATTTATTTCGTTTTCAGCAAATTTTGCTGTATGGAAAGTTAGTTCGGAAAAAATCCGAGTTATTGTATTTGTTTTGACATGACCCATACTTACGATCTTCACTTTGACGGGTTTCAAATTTATGATTTTTTTATTTTAGTACCAGGTATGGCTGATAAAATTGTTAAAATGTTCAAGAATGATTATATCAGGCCTTTTTGTTATGTAAAAACTTCTTGTATTTTGACTACGTTTTTATTAGCTTGCTTTCTTGTTTGTTTGTTTGTCCAGTACAAATCTTGCAATGGATTTTTAATTAACTTCCCGAGTAGCTAGACATTTGAAACTTTTAGGATAGCTTAGAAGACGATGACAATGCATTATTTTAATACTTTTATTATATTTCAGCAGAATTTAATTCATTTTCAGCAAATTTTGATGTATTAAAAGTTTGTTTGGAAAAAATCCGCAAGTTATTTTATTTGTTTTGGCGTGTCCCATATTTACAATCTTCACTTTGACAGGTTTCAAATTTATGATTTAGAAAATTTAAAAAATGTAGTACATAAAAATTTCAATGCAATTATTAAAAGATAAACATTGAACGACAACGAAACAGGAAAAGTAAACAACTCAATTAATTAATTGGCGTATGACAGCCAGGTTTGTTTACACTTGTGTCCTAGGTATCGGTTTAATTTTTCTGCATCAGTACTTCTTTACTTGTACTTATTTTGCTGGGCATATTGATGGCATGCTTTAGATTCGCTGTTGGCGAGATTAGTTGTACAAAGATTTGTCTTTTTATAGGTTAAAAATAGCTGTGTAAATAAATTAGGAACTATTTTTTTTTTTTTTTTTTTTTTTTTTTTTTTTTTTTTTTTTTTTTTTTTTTTTTTTTTTTTTTTTTTTTTTTTTTTTTTTTTTTTTTTTTTTTTTTTT